>APFE030325759.1:117402-143926 GCA_000404065.3 Pinus taeda
GAAAACTCATGAACTGCCGCGCTGACATCGCAAACCCATGTAGAAGAGGTCTGGTCAGCGCGAAAAGGACAAACGGAGGGAGCGCTGTTCGTGGAAATGGGACCAGCGCGGAAAAGACGTGTTCTTTCGCGCTGGCAGCGCAACAACAACATTGGCCTCCGCCTGTCAGCGCGGTTATTTGACAAACAGACACGATGATCCATTTAACTTAGGCAAAGAGGGTTTTTTAGCCATTTTTGAGGAGCATGAGTATGGGTGAATGTGGTTTATAGCACAGTAGGGAGACTGACATGATGGCAGTGATATTTTACTGTGTAACAATTAGTTTGCAAAATTCTTCAAAGTGTCCACCTTTACTAGCATCATCTTCTTGTATTCAATCATGTCTCTCACAAAGTGATACTAGACATCAATATGATTTTTCTCAGAATGATAAGCATTGACAGGATGATCACACTTTGTCACAATATCACCTTATAACTTCTTGTACAAACCCAACACTTGAACACATTCTTTGTAAGTATATATCTTCCTTACATGCATGAGTGGTTTCCATATATTCAAATTTTGTAGTTGATAATTCCAATACAAATTTTCTCTTTCCTATCAAATTGATTTCTCCTCCATTGTGATTCAAATCTCCAACCTAGTCAACCTCAACAATGACATGTATGTCCAAAACTCTGTCTTCTCTAGATATTCCTTTATATCAATTTCCACAATATGTAGTGCCACACAAATACTTGAAAACTCTCTTTACAAATTTTCAATTCTAATTCCCGATTTTTGACATATACCTACTTTAAATTCCACTGCATGTGCCATTTTTGTTCTAGTACAAACCTTTTCATACCTAAAATATCCAACAACATTGGCATATGCAACATCGAACATGCCCTTTTCCTCTTCCTATATCTTGGGACACTGATATGTACATAGTTTTACACCTAAAGGAATAGGGACCATTAGCGAATTTTTCAGGTAAAAAATGTTCCTCAAAACATAAATGTACAACAAAAACAAAGCTTATAAGAACCAATAAGATTAAATATGATGATGTCAACCATGGGGGATGATTCACCATTTTTGGAGTAAAAAGGTAAAAAGATTAAAAAAACTACCCTTTTCAACTCATATTTTCAATGATCAGTCAGTGGATTGATATTGAGATATTTTTTAGTGAGCATGCCCCCAAGTATTTGGAGGGAAGCATACATCTTCTATATTCTATAAATCTTGTGATATGTCCCTAAATAGTTGGTGTAGTACTCAAGAAAAAAATCTCATATTTGTGTATATTAATATTTATCCCAGAAGCTACAATGAATTGCTCAAAAATATTTGATGTGCATCCTAATTAGTTAAAACATAAGGCCCATCTAGCCTTCCTAAGCACATAAGGGTTGTGTTGGGTGTGGGATCCCCCCAAGGCAAGTTTTGGGGCTTAAAGTCCAAGTTTTGACTAAGTTTGATGTAAAGACTCCGCGATTTGTGGGTGCGGAGCACGAAGATGGTAAATGAGTCAAATGGTTGTCCGCCCTCATTTTTGTAATGTAATGTCAGTTTGAGAGTTCTACCCATGGTCCACCGACCATGGGATTGTATAAATAGAGAGAGGCTCTAAGTGTAAAGAGATAAGAATTAGAAAGAAAATCAATCCATGAAGCAGTGAGTCGAAGTGTAGAGTCGTGTCTTTGGGTCGTGTAGTAGGAGAAGGCTCTACAATTGAGTGCACAGAGGCCTAGTAGTTCGCAGCTGAGTGCGTGGACCCTTGTAGCTGCGTGCACAGGACAAGTTGAGTCTGTAACCAATTGAAGCATTAATTAAGATAAGTTTTACCATATTTTTTTGTATCTTTTCTTGTTTTATGCATTGAAGTATATTGAGTATGAATTGCATGTTTAGTGCTTATTTGCTGCATGAACTTATATGACTGTGTTGAATAAGTGAATATAATATAAGCTATCTGTTTATGCAAAGATAACTAACTGTTATAAGAAGATAAGTAAGATCTGTGGCGTGACTCGAAGAAATAGCATAGATCGTTTCCCTAGTAGTGCGAAAACCCCACAACCCTTGGTTAGGGTGGCACAAAGACGAATATAACAAGGGCACGAAGGCCTCATAGGTTAGGGAAGTGTGCGAAGTAACCTGCGCGAGGGTATTCACCGTTGGACTAAATCAACCCCCTTAGACATCTCAAGGGTGCGGAAACCTAGCTCCAACATCCCCCCATACTGCTTCGGGTGAGACCTTAGTCTGTGCTCCGTGGACTGTTGCTGAAAGGGCCAGTAGTACAAGGATTTGTTTGGATAATTAACTCCGAACTTGGGTCAAGCCCCAACAAGCCAACAAATGGTTTTGTTGCTGGGACCAGAATGTACATAGAGATGTCTAATGTTGTATCATTGGAATCCAACTAAGAAAGAAATTGGAGGTTGGTTGGACAGAAGAATTCACGAGTTCGTGACAGAGGAAAAAAGGAATCCATGACTATCAAAAGAAGAGTGGTTAGACTGCTACCTGTACACAGAGATCCACGAAATTTTCTTCGTATCTTTCACTATTGAGCTGTATGAGTGGATCACAAAGCTAGTAGATAGCTAAGGAAGGTGCAAGCTCAACAGTCCTATTGTGTGGACCCCAGAATTAGTGCAAATATTGGAAGCATCGGAGGATTAGATCGTGCACGTTGTTGATCACTAGCCTGATCAGATTATAGGAGGATTCATTACTGAGTTCGCAGTAGACACTATGGTAAGCTACAACGAGGTTGAGCGTTGCTTTCTCAAAGGACCGCGAGGTAAGTACGTTAAGTCTCTGAACACCTGGATTAAAATTATACTATGTGAAAAGTGGATTATGCGAATACATTAATGTTCGGGGTTACATGAGGTGGGAGAATTTATAGAAACGAAGGTAGTGCAGAACTAGAAACTAGCCCCTTGATTTCACCTCTGCGAGGGGACAAGGAAGATATCGTGAAGGTCTCATCAAGAAGTGCAACCAATTTGATAAGGCAGAGGATTCCACACATACCACCCCCACCCACACCACCACCATTTTCACCGCCTTCACCCCCATCTACACTTGTACCACCTCCATGACCACCGTGAGTCGATATGGCAAGCGCGATAAAGTTTGTGATGTTTGAGGGAGTAGGAAATGAATATCTAGACCAGTTATGGTTTGTGATAAAATCCATATGGGAAGCGTAGGGAATTACAGATGAAAATATAAAGAAGGTTACACTAGTCAGCGCTCTACAGGATCATGCGTTGACCTGGTATATTAAGCATTCTAATGACAATCTGAATGCAGGGATCACAGATATCCAAATTATGTTGAATATAGAATTTAGTAGACCGAAGTCAGAGGTGCAGTCGATCATTAGATTCAAAGAGATCACAATGCTACTATGTGAGACCCCTTGGGAATTGGATCAGAGACTGAAGTGCACAATTTATGAAGCTAATACGACTTTGACAAATGGACAACACCGCAAATGGCTTGTAGCATTGCTAATGCCACATTTAAGGAACACATTGTCACAAAAAAGGTTAATAACTCGGGTAGAGGCCTTGGAGATAGCAATGAGGCTACATGAGACCTCGATATAGGATCCTAACCTAGGAGTTTAGTAGATCTATGTGCAGTTGGAAAACTTATGCCTTGAGATGCAGAGTCTGAAATAGGACAGGACAACTTGCCCAGACGTGCGTGAAGAGGTATGGTGTGTTAAATGTAAGGGTCAGGGTCATGACAAGGACCACTAGCCGGTGTTCAAGAATTACCTTGCGGGAGGAGGACTAATGCCATTAAGAATAGAGGCACAAGCAGGACCTAGTGTGGTGCCTGATTTCTGGTGCGCGATTTGTCAAATAGGAGCAAAGCATGTTATGGACAACTACCATTTATTATAGAATTACACGCATAATTCGAAACAGTTGGTATGTAATTTATGTAGATCAGTGGGACATGATGAGTGCACCTGTAGAAGCTATGAGCTAATGATGGATAGGAATCCCACCTATAGAGTTCAGGCTGAAACGTGGCCCCTTGACCAGAACGCAGGAGTGGCGCGAACCAAATTTCAGGGGTGCAAACGAGGTCGAGGTGGAGGAGGACCTGAAAGAGGTTGCAGACAACTGATATGTTATAATTGTGGGGGGCCAGGACATTATGCCTATGATTGTATGAATCTAACATGTCCATCATGTCTTTATTATACCTTTTTTAATCATGAGACAGAGGATTGTCCCACACTGATAGCGAGGCTGCGTGACAAGGGAGCGCTCCAACCTCCCGCGACTTAGAACCTACAGATGATGAGGTTTGAGTCGTGCGAGGAAGATCCTAATGTGAACATTATGCTCCGAAGTGGAATTACAATAGGGGATGATAAAAGCAAGCAACCGAAAGATAGTACTTGGGTTCATAGGGCTTCGACAAAAGAACCAGAGTTTGATTTGGAGCACGCTAAGGAAACCTTCATGGAAGCTAGGAAGAGCTTAGCTGATGCCTCCACTTCAGGAAGAAAAGACAGACTGGAGCTAGAAATGGACCCATCGATGCTCATGTAGTTCCTAGAAACATGCATGAAGCTATTGCACGATTGTAAGGCTGTAAAGGCATTGTAGCATTGTAGGAACTTATTAAAAAATGCACTGGGACTGCGCCAGGAGAACCGCGCGTAGTCCAGAAGATTGGAAAGCATGTGACTAGGACAGGAAAGAAAATGAGTTTGACCGCACAAATTGGAGAATATGAGATGGACCAAGTAATTCTAGACCTAGGGTCGGATGCAAATGTTCTGCTGAAGTAGACATGGGAGTACATGGGAAGGCCTATGCTATAATGGTCTCCTATCCAGCTATGAATGGTGAACCAACAAAAATAATATCCATGGGGAGATTGCAGAGAATTACCATGGATATTGAAGGATTAAGCACGCTAGCAGAATTTGAATTGATAGAGATTGTTGATGACAACAATCCATACCCCGCACTATTAGGAATCAATTAGGCCGTTGACATGAACGGGGTGATAAATCTAAAGAAGCGCAAGATGATTTTTGAGAAAAAGTCTCTGCGTGTAGTCATACCTTTGGACCCTACAGAAGGATCGTGCTACACGGAGCCAGTGCGTGACTATGAAAGTGATAATGACTTAGACTACATCTACAAGATAACCGCATAAGATCAAGACTAGGTAAATCCCTCTGCGGATGGATGAATCTCTTGGGAGCATGAAATCTCCTGTACATCAGATTTTGATGAGGAAATAGAGCAATGGAAGACCCTATTGCACAAGGTGACCATGTTGAACTGTAATGTGATGACAAGATCATTGTGTTGCGTATCAATAGAAGTGAGGGATCTTCCTGCTTATGATGGGTTAAGTGAGGTAGATGCTCCCCCGAATATATTTCAAAGAAAGGTGCCACAACAACAATGTTTCGAGGCTTCGAAATGGGTACTACATGCTATGCCCACAAGGTGGTTGGGTATGCACCAAGGAAGCTTTGAGGATTGGCGTGAATGCAGGAGAATGATGTGCATGTGTTTTGGGAAGCCTTAGATGCGACTAACAGACAAGTATGATGGATGGGATGATCTGCACGCGCACCTCGCCAAGTGGACAAAGGTCTATGGGGAAGAGCCACAATCTGAGTGGGTGCACCTGTTCTGTCATACCCTAGATGTTATACCCATGAACTGGTATATAGAGACGGAGCTTCGCCATGGGATGTGTGAATGGGATATCTTGCACGAAATATTCCTGTTAACCTTCACTTTTGAGGGTCGTTGGTGGGACACTATTGATGATGTGCTACAAGCAGTAAAAGAAATTATTTTTAAGATACCCCAGGAGCCAATATAATTGATTTAGCCTGAATGGGCTACTTAGCTGAGCTGTGCACTAAAGTGTTACAATGTAAATACTGAAGAAGATGATGAAGATCTATGAAAAGTTAACATTCCAGAAACCGAAGGCCATCGCGAGGTTCAAGGACCACTGATTGAAGACCCTGACATAACTGCACCAGTAAAAAAAAAGTAGGTGAACATTGGTACTGAAGTCGATCCTAAGTATGCAATGCTCGATGACTACTGTGATGACGTGACGATGGATAAGGTCATTGAGCTACTCTGCATGTACCAGGACTTATTCCCGACCAAGATCAAAAAATTAAAAGGAATCATCAGAGATTTAGGAATGATGCACATCACATTAAAGCCCGACAAAAATCCTATTAAGCAGAGGCCTTACCGCTTGAATCCGAAATACAAGGAGAAGGTCCACGTAGAACTAGACAAAATGCTTGTAGTAGGAATCATTGAGCTGGTAGAAGAACAAGATTGGGTAAGCCCTATGGTGGTGCAAGAAAAGAACCAGAAGGGTAAGATAAGAATAGCGTGGACCTCAGAAAATTGAATGATGCATGTGTGCATGACCCATTCCCAACTCTGTTCAAAGATGAAGTATTGGAAAATGTCAGTGGGCAGGATGCATATTCTTTCGCTGACAGATTCTCAGGGTACCACCAGATCAAAATTACACTGGAAGATAGAAGTAAGACAACCTTCACGACTGAGTGGGGCTTCTTTCAATACATTATTATGCCATTTGGATTGAAGAACAAACTGGCCATGTTTTCGCGCATAGTTGTTGCAGTATTCAAGGAATATATCCACAAGTTCCTGGAGGTTTATATGGATGAATAGAATGTATTTGGATTGGTTAAGCACCATATAGTGAGCTTACACTTGATGTTGGATACCTACCAAAGATACCAAATTGCGTTGAACCTCAAGAAGTGTAAATTCCTCGTTCCTTTTGGGAACCTGTTGGGACACATGGTTTGTAGACATGGACTGATGGTATACCCCGTGAAGATTATGGTGATTCTGAATTGTGAAGCACCGCGCAGTGTGAAATAACTGCGCACTACCCAGGGACATACGAGGTACTACAGGAAGTTCATCAAAAGCTATGCCCATATCACCACGTTGATGGAGAAGCTGTTGAAAAAATATGTCACGTTCTGCTGGAATGATGATTGCAAGAAAAGCCTAGATGTACTAAAAGCAAAAATGGCCTCGATGCCGATCCTGGTCTTCCCAAAATGGGATGAGGGGTTCATGTCCATGTTGATGCATCGTGTATAGCACTGGGAGTGATACTAACACGAGAGGGTGGGTAGGGCTTGGATCACCCTATCGCGTTCGCAAGTCGCGAGTTGTCTAAAGAAGAAAAGAACTATTCCACAACTGAATGCAAGGGATTGGCTATGGTGTATGCGCTCTAGAAATATCAGCATTATTTGTTGAGGAGACACTTCAAGATGTATACAGATCATTCTCTGCTAAAATACTCAGTCAATAAGCCTGTGTTGGGGGGTTGCATGTGCAGGTGGCTTTTATTATTCCAATAATATCATTTTGAGGTCATTTTGAAGCTCGGGGGCCTGAACATAGGACCAGATCACCTGTCATGCATTGAGACAGGAGAGGAACCTACTAGTTTGGAGGAAGCATTACCTGATGCATAGCTCTTTTTTGTGTGTGTAGTAAATGGACACTTTGAAGACATAATCCACTTTATCACAAGTGGAACTGCACCGAAAGAGTACTCCGTCTAGTAGAAGAAGGAATTGGTGGTGCACGCGACATGTTTTTTTGTCATCACGCAACACCTATATAAGATGGACAATGATGAGATACTACGAAGGTATGTCCTTGAATTTGAATGAATTCATATCCTTGCGGATGTGCATGGGGGTGCTGCGGGAGGACACTATGTAGGGCAAGCGACCTCGTAAAAGATTCTCTGCACAGGATTGTGGTGGCCAACCCTTCAACAAAATTTGAAAGCACATTACAAGGCCTATGATGTATGTCAAAGAATAGGTAAACCATCATGGAGGGACGAGATGGCTTTGTATCTGCAAATGATGCTACAAACCTTTGAAAAGTGGGCGATTTACTTTGTAGGACCTATCAAACCACAGGGAAAAATGGGCGCGAGATACATTATCACTATGACAGAGTACCTGATTCTTGGATAGAGGCACAACCGGTAAAAGATTGCATGATCGCCACGACTGCGAAGTTTCTATTTGAACATGTATTGACACGATTTGTATGTCTGAATATTTTGATGAGTGATCGTGGTACACATTTCCTGAACGAAACAATCAACGCACTGACAGAAGAGTTTCAGGTGTATCATCAGAAAAGCACACCGTATCACCCACAATCCAATGGGACAGTAGAAACATTTAACAAAATACTGGAGACTATGCTGACCAAAGTATGCAATGCACAGCGAAGTAATTGGGACCTGCACGTACCTGTAGTATTATGGGCTTATAGGACAACTTGCAAGAAATTAACGGGACATACACCTTTCTGGTTGGTCTATGGAGTGGAAGCCTTAATGCCAATGGAGTATATTGTGCCTAGTTCGCGCATAGTAGTGCTCATAAGTATGACGGACCACCTAGCCCTGGAGGAGAGGCTCGCACAGCTGGAGGAACTATAAGAAGAATGATTTTTGGTTTGATTCCATCAGCAAGTACAAAAGCAGTGCGAAAAGGCCTGGAACAATCGACATTTTAAGTTGCGCACCTTCAAGGTAAATGATTTGGTGTTTCTATATGACAGTAAGTTTGATAAATTCCTAGGAAAGTTTAGAATGCATTGGCTAGGACCGCATGTTGTTAAGGAGGTCACAAATGAAGGCGAGGTGTAGGTGGTAAAGCTAAATGGATAACCTTTCCCAGGAAAAGTGAATGACAGTCGATTGAAGCCATACACGAGTGGCCAACCTATCTGACTAGCAGATAAAAGTATAGTTTTTTTGCTCCAGGTAGCTGAAAGAAGGTGCGGGACTATAAGTAGATGCAGGGGACATAGGAACAGATACAAGAGAGTAGTTCATACACCATGGCCTTGAAACACTGCATACAAGAGATACAGGAGGCAGCCGCTCAGTGCATTGCCAACCTTGCAGCCGTCTGAGCAGATTTGGGAGGTCTCTGGGAGAAGATCTCCGCACTGATAGAGCGACTCGAGGGCAAGTCACGATATTTGTGTTGGGGGCTTGTTGGGCATGGGATCCCCCAAGGCAAGTTTTGGGGCTTAAAGCCCAAGTTTTGACTAAGTCCGAAATAAAGACTCTGCAATTTGTGGGCGCGAAGTGTGAAGATGGTAAATGAGTTAGAGGGTTGTTTGCCCTCATTTTTGTAATGTAATGTTGGTTTGAGAGTTCTACCCATGGTACGCAGACCATGGGATTGCATAAATAGGGTGAGACTCTAAGTGTAAAGAGATAAGAATTAGAAATAAAATCAATCCATGAAGTAGTGAGTCGAAGTGTAGAGTCATGTATTTGCGTCGTAGAGTAGGAGAAGGCTCTGCAGCTGAGTGTGCAGAGGCCTATTAGTCTGTAGCTGAGTGCGCAGACCCCTGCAGCTGAGTGCAAAGGGCAAGTTGAGTTTGTAACCGATTGAAGCATTAATAAAGATAAATTTTACCATATTTTTTGTATCTTTTCCTGTTTTATGCATTGAAGTATATTGGGTATGAATTGCATGTTTACTGTTTATTTGCTGCGCGAACTTATATGACTGTGTTGAATAAGTGAATATAATATAAGGTATCTGTTTACGTGAACATAACTAACAGTTATAAGAAGATAAATAAGATCCACAGTGTGACTTAGGGAAATAACACAGATTGCTGCCCTAGTAGCGCGAAAACCCCACAACCCCTAGTTAGTGTGGCACGAAGGCAAATATAACAAGGGCGCGAAGGCCTCACAGGTTAGGAAAGTGTGTGAAGTAACCTATGCGAGGGTATTCACCATTGGACTAAATCAAGCCCCTCAGACATCTCAAGGGTGCAGAAACATGGTTCCAGCATCCCCCCTTACTACTTTGGGCTTTGGGTGAGACCTCAGTCCGCGCTTTGCGGACTGTTGCTGAAAGGGTCAACAGTATAGGGATTTGTTTGTCTTATTAACTCCGAACCTGGGTCAGGCCCCAACAAGCCAATAGGTTGTATTAAACCTATCCTTTTGTGCTTAATAATGTTTTCTTAACTTAAATAAGTTGTTATGAAGGTTAGAAATATTTATCATGCTTTATGTGCCTAATGTGCTTATGATGCTAGATGTTAAGGATATTTGGAACAAATCACAAGGATATCCAGTCAGAGAAATTTGTGTGACTTGTCCCCTGCTACAGGAAGATCAAACTAGGCTAGCTTGAAGAATGAATTACTCCTCCCTATAGTTGTGAGGTCACTCAAGAGGCATGATCTTGTATTTTAGGATTTTTGGAGTGAAAATAGTCATCCTTTCAAGGAGACTTCCCCTCACCCATATTGTATAAATAGGGGGCTTAAGTATCCCATTAGTAGTTATTTGGTGGAGAGAAAAATATAGCAATAGTTTAGTTATAGGAAGCAAGAGCTTAAGAGTTGTTCAGTTCTGTAACTTTCCATGTATAAGCAAATTTTTTTATTAATGAAAGGCATATTTGGTTGTTAATATGTTCCTCCTCCATGGATCTAAACTTCCTTATGTTCGGGCCCACCCTAGGTGATCAAGACCGATTCTGTATTATTATCTTTTATGCACTTGTTCATTCTCTACAAATTTATTTTTGAGCATAGATATATGCAGGGTTAATTAGTTTATTTTTGGACTTAAAAAAAAAACATAATGTTATATCAACTTTATATTCAGAAAAATAAAATAATTCAAATTAATTTTTATTATTATGTATTTTCACTTTCTATTACAAGGGACATGTGTAATTATGCCGAAAGGTGTTTTCTTTGCTGGCTTGGGGTGGGCAAGCACTATTTACTCCATCCAATGGGAGAGCTTGAATTTCGCCCTTCCAACCAATTAAATTTTGCCATGTGTTTGTCCTCCAACCAATAGAAATTTACCATTTACCATCTATGAAGCTTACTTTTTGCCCACGTTTCCTATCAAGTTTACTTTCTACCCACATTCTTTGTTAGATATTAGTGGATTGTTACAATCACCTTTCTATCTAGCTTATTCCACTCTTCATCTATCATCGATGAGGGTTTCTTTGTTGTGCCCTGAATCGAAAAACAATGATCCTTTAAAATCAATATATCTTCCATTTATGATTTCCATATAGAAAAATTAGCCCTGCCAAACTTCTTCATGTCAGTTACTGTTGTTGTCTCCATTCTCAATAAAATTAACACCCACAAAAATGAAACTCCCACTTACAAAATAAATCTTATTACATCTTTTTAAAATAGAGGGATTACAGCACAGTGCCCTTAAATGACAGTCATGAGGCATTACAGAAAATCCAATCCAAGTATCAAAACCTGCTATGAGAGCCATGGATAGAAACTTCACTCACCTCACAACCATGCTCTGATACTAGTTGATGAGAATTAAAGCACAACTCAGACAAATTACAACAGACAAACTCACAATACATTAGTTAAACATTACATGGTATATTTAGAAGTAATTATCTTTCTCATTTAGCGTCTATTTTCATTCATTAATTTCATTATAGTTGTTGTTGTATAATTGTTATTTTCCATTAATGTGTTTTGTAGCTATATAGTCCCCTCTTTTGTAGTGCTAAAAGAGACTCTACAATCACCCATTTGCTGAATAAATTCTTCTATAATTGACATAAAGACATTGACATTAATGCTTTATCATTCCTGTTATAACTATGATATTTCTTTTGAAGTTAATGAAGAAATAAAAGTCAAAGGTAACCACAAACCACTTTTGGAGATTAGGACCTAGCCTTCTTGATGCTTAGAGAGGGCTCTCTCTTTATAATTTAACTTTGTTTTAGTTAAGATGATTTTAGGCTAGTTATTGCTTGCACTTGGGTTTTGGTTTGAAATTTTGGGTGGTGGGATCACTTTACTTAGATGAACAGAGGTTTGGCTTTTACCATTGGGCTATGGGTTCTAATGTTAGACAAACATGACTGGATTCAATTCTAAAAAAAGTGTATACAGGGCAAGATAGATGAGTTATTGTAGATCTCAAAGGCTAAGTGGTGGAATGGTTTCAAATCGTATCTAGGGAGCAATTAAGGGTTCCCTAGGCTGGACTCTAGAAGGAATGAAAGAAGTCAATTGGGATGGGACAACAACTAAGGGTTCTCAAATCTAGGTATTAGAGGAAAACATGTAAATGACTAACTGTGAAAAACATAGTGCACTTAAACAATTTCTGAGTGATATATCTAGTTAATTCATTCAAATATAGAACACATTTAAGATTATGAAACACATAAGAAGGTAAAAAAATCACACAAAGAAGATACTTCACTACAAATGGCTCATCTCATGAATCTTGTAGCGAAATGATTTTATTAGTTGCTCCAGTCTGTTGACTTGAAAATGGTACAATCACTCTTAGGTTTTAAGATCAAAATAGCTCTACAAATGTAAAATAATCCACCACAATAATTCAAATTTTGAAGTATTTACAAAAGGAATTACATAATATCTCAAACTGCATTGAGAACTAATCTAGGTAAAAATAAATATCTTCTTGGAAGAAGATAGAGACCGCTATTGAACCGCTGCCTGTTCTCCCCATTATTTAGGTTCTGCTGGCTTGCTCTTTGATCTTTTTCCCTTTATGTTGCTTGGCTATTTGGTCTTCACACTAGATGTTATGTTTTACTTTAACCTTTCACCTGATACTCTTTCATCTGATACACTTTAACCTTGCTGACATGTCAATATCCTCTTACTGTGTTGTTTTACTTTTTTCTATACTTTTATAATTTACTGTGTATTTACTATAGTAAATCAATGAGTTTTTCCCATATTCCTTCATTTGGTAATTGGATATTGAGCATTTTTTTGTATATCTCATCTTCCTCTGTATATTTGGGAAAAGTAGGCTTATTAATAAACAAGTGTTTTACCTCATGCTGTAGGTAAAACAAGTTTTCAAAAGTTTGGTACAATGCTTTGCCTGTTGGCATGCCCTTCGTGGATGAAGTGATTACCTGTTCTCTGGCCACTTACCTAATATTCTTGTTGTAATATTCCTATGTCTTTAACTTGTCATTTATTACTAAGGTATTAGGTAATCCCTTTTCCTTCAAAAGTTTGAACTTAGCGTTGAACCTGTCAACGACTAGTTGCATGTTCTGATACTTATCTTCTAAATTCAACATCAAATTCCTCTTGGTGAGGACTCTTTTGACTTACAAAATTGTACCTATCCTATCAGTTATCTCCAGTTCTTGTAGTTCATACTTAGTCTTGGAGTTGAGGAAGTGGATTATTCTTGTTGCTTCCTCTGGCATTTGTCCAAGTTCTGCTTTAAACCTTTCAATGGCTTCTGTAGCTTTCTTTATTAAATCAATCTGCTAAAAAATGACCTGGATGGATGGCCAAATATAATTGATAGAGTCAATGATATTGGCCCATAGTTGCTATTTAGCCTTTCCTATAGGTTTAGTCAATGTCAATTCTTTCTCCAAGCTTTTCATCCTTTCATTCATCCTTGTAGCCTTTTTTTATTCTTCTTTTTGCATGATCTGGGTAAGTTTGCAATCTGTCTCAAGGTTGTTGACTTTCTCATTCAGTTTGTTCATCTCATTGGTCTGAATGGACATCTCTTCCATTTATTTGACTAGCTTGTTTGCTTCATCACTTGTGGAGGCTGTTTCTATTAATCTTGTTGCTAATGTAGCCTGTGCAGATGTTGGTAGTGTAGTCACCATTGGAGTAGTGGGAGCTAATGCTGCTGCCAAAGTAGAAGGTACAGTTGTGGTCACTATTGGAATGACAAATGCAGGAGCATTATCAATACTAGATTCTTTGATATGAATCAAGCTATCCAGCTCCTTCTCCATCTCCTTTAACTGGTCATTCAGTTGCAACATTAAGTCCATCATTTCCTCATGATTGGTCTAGCTTTCTAGGACTTCTTTTGCCTGTGGATGCTGCAAATGACGCAACTTGAGCTGTTTCTTGAGGGCTACTATGTCCTCATTCTTATTTTTGATTAGTTTCTCTGTGGCCTCAACATCACTTGGGTAATGGCCCAGTTCAATAACTAAGTCCTCCAAGGACTTTATCCTAGTGTCTTTAGCCTGTGAAGGGGTTCTCTCCAATTTGTACTGAGCTGTTACATTGTCTAATGAATCCCTTAGTTTGTAAGCAGCCATGGCCTTTGCTGTGAGGGCGGAGTAGATCATTTCTCTAGTCTGCTTATGAAATAATATCTGATCAATGGGATGAAAATCCCTGGCCAAGACCTAAAAATTTGTCTTCTTGTACTCTGTTGAGGTCTTTGGTTACTGTACAGTGGGCTGCAAGAATGAGACCTGCATTTTTCCTTCTTTGATGTCAAAGGTTGACATTAGTCTAATCTGGTTCGATGGTGTGAGCTTGAGATATTGGGCCTATGGCTTTGCCTCCAGTCTCTCATTCCTCATCTTTATCTCTTTAAATCTGTCTTTGATGTCTTTTTCCTTATCAGTTGGCCTAACATAGGAAGAGATCTCCATACTTGGCTGTTTATCTATCAACTATGCGTTAGATGTTGAGGGTTGAATTTCCTCTAATGCAGCTGCTTCTTTACCTTTCTGTCCCATTGCCTCAATGTCAATTATTTCTTCTGATGCAATGCTATCCTCTTGTTTAAAGACGGGATTCAAGTTCGGCCCTTTGCTTGGCTCAATCAACTCATCAGTAGTTTCCATGGTAGATCTAGTTGCCTCATCCCTACTCCTCTTAGGATTCTTCTCCTCATTTAGTGGAGTCTTTATGATAGGAGGAATTTTCATTAGCCCTCCTTGTTTGGAACTTGCAAGAAAGAGTTGTGACCAAATTGTCTTTCCAACTCAATAAGTGTATTCTCTATATCGACAATAGTGTTGTCCATGTCAATCAAGGTGTTCTCCACCCAATCATCCTAGTTAGAAAACTGTTCAATGTTAGGCCTTGGGTGGTGGATGTATGCTCCTAACTTGACCTTGAGCCTAAGCTTGTTTATGACCCCATGAGGGTCATAGTGCCAGATGAAACTGTTTTTTAATTTCATTAGTTGAAGTAACCTATCGTCCTTTGGTCCAACCTCTCTATTGTTGCAAATAAATGGGCCCATTTGGTTCTTCACTTTAAATTGGGTTTTCTTCCTATAAGCTAGGAAGTGGATCCCATTAGAGTTGATAATTTTCTTGAAATACTCCAGAGAAAATATCTTCATAGGGAGGTATTTGGGAAACTTGTAGGGGCTAGTTCACAACCATAAATCCCGATCTCAGTGTGGTTTTGATACAAGTATCAATCTTCCACCTTGCTATTCTTGGCCAGTTGCAGTACTCTCTTAATCTTCGGGCTAATTCTAGGCTGAGTCTTAGAAGTCAACATGTTCATGACTGGGTATAAAAAAGAGTCTATGAAGTCTTTGTAGGTGAATGATGTGGAAAACTTGTGGACCAAGGGTGTCTAGTAAATGACCGATCTCTCCTTTCCCTTGGTGTCTAATTTCTAGATCCTCAAAGGGAACTTATCTTTCTGGTAATACAAGAACATATGAAACAACACTAAAGAGTATTTGAAAACTCTTTCAGTGGGAAGTCTAGTGAATTGTTCGTGCATTCTGTCTTCAATGAACAGGGCATAATCATACACAATAGCAGGATGCTCGCTTGGAGTGAAAATGGATAAGAAGGTCATGATGACCTCCTCCACATGCTCATCTGATGTGTATCCTAGGATGCATGAGATCATGGTGACTATTCTCCTGCCAGTCTATGCAAAAATAGTGGTAGCATAGGGTGGAATGTCTTTAGGAGTATGGCACTCCTCAATGATGAAATTCTAGAAAATTTGTTTGATTTTGACTGGGTCCAGTGTGTTGTATAGGTCCAACAGGTTTCCAATGGAAAAAGAAGTCAGATTAGGAGTAGGCTGGATTTTTGTATCATCTGGTTGATGGATTCAACAGTAATGGTGAATAATATCTCATGGTTTGGTGCCTCAATAGCCCTATGGCTTGGAACATAATAGGCATGAAAAAATGTACTATGTCTGGGAATGTATACATGGGGAAGTGGGATTCCCAAAGGTTGATGATATCATCATGGTTTAGGAACCTATCCTTAGCCCAGCAGTGGATTCTTAGAAGGTGGCTTGGAGTGGTTGTGTTTTTAATTTGGAAATCCCTATCTGTCAGGGCCAAATGGTCAATGTCCAAGTGAGGGGTTGTGACCAGTTTGACATCCAAAGAGGTTGGGGCAACCATCTTTGTGATAGAATGTGGGATTTGGGCTTATACAGCTTGTGAAAATGGAGTCTTGGCAACTCTGGTATAGGGATAGGGTATTATCAGTTTGCAGGATAGGGGTTTTCGGTATTTGAGGGGAAATACTCTCAATTCAATGGAAATTTATTAAATTCAATTATTTATTTCCTGAATTTAGTGTATACTTTTGAATTTGAGAGGATTGTTCTAGTTTTGTGTCGAAATACCTGGAATTTATGGTTCAAGTTGCAAAGGGTCCTGTGGCTTTAGTCGTGCACTGGAGGGCTGAACTAGGCCTCCAGAATGTGTTTGGGGTGCAGTTGGTGGTTAGAAACAGTTGCAGAAGCTCAGGGGCACAGGAAATCTTAGAATGTTGTCGTAGAGTAAACGAGTGAAAAAGGGTGAAAAAGGGGATCTACGTGCTTTTAATCGGGAATGGTTAGAAAATTGGTGCAAAAAGTTTTTTATGAACAGTGGACGGTTTTCACATTGGGCAGGGAAGTGGTTTAGGAAGCCATTGCACCGCTTTTGAGCGATGGGTGGTATTATCCTAAGAGCACATGACTTAATGCGGTGTTTCCATGTAACTTAATGGGGCCCGAGCAATACTGCCCATATTGCGTGCTCTCGAGCTGGTAAAGGTCGGGAGATGATCGGGCGCGATATGGGCGAGGGCCGTAGGAATTGGGGGTGTAAGATCCAATGACCATCTCATGGTGGAGATTCACGGTGGGAGATGGGGGCGGATATTAGCGGGGCCCAGGGGTTAATTACACTTTAAATGTAATTAATCAATGTATAATTGCACAATTATTCTGTAATGTGGGTTTATGGAGTATAACGAGTAAAAGTGAATTTGTGGGGTTAATAAAGTAACGCGAGAGGGGAATAATAGTTAGGATAAGAGGTTTTATCGTGATTTTTGGGGTTTTTAGGGAAATTAATAAAGGAAAAATGTTTTTGCATGGGGAAAAGGGTTTCACACTAGGAAAAAGGGGTTTTTTGGGTAGGGGAATGAATTTAGATGGTAATTTGCTAGGGAATGTGTGAAACCAAGGGGGAAGGGTAAAAATGAAGGAAAAATGGGTTTACATAAGAAATGAAGTGGTAAAAGGGGAAATTAGTTAAGTATGTAGTGAGGGGTGAAATGGAATGGGGGAAATTAACCAAATGAACTTATGAGCATCCTTTTTCTTTCATAACTACTCCTGCACACTGAAACACATGATTAAACATGATAGATGTGTTTATGCCTCAAATAGCTTGTATTTCTGCAGCCTTTCTTCTACTTACCCTAACATTTTTTCTTCACTTTGTTGGGTGCACTTGAGCTAACAAACCCTTTTCTCTCCTTTTTCTTTTATGAAAAAAACTATCTACTTCTAACCTTATATCTTCCAAGGGCTCATATTAAACTGATGAGCTCCTTTTATTTCTCTACCTATCTACTAATATTCTAAGATTAAACTGTTTGGCTAGATTTTTATTCTCTAACTATAAACATGAAATTCAAAGCATGATGTAGTCAAGATTAAATAGTTTGACTATCATGGATTGTTGCATGTTTGACAATCTACACACAACCATTATTCTAAACAGTAAAGTAAGGAGTAGTGGCACTTGGACTTGCACACTTTCATGATCTTTGTTTTATTTTGGGTTCATATGTTTTCATATTTTTTTTTGATCTTTTCTTATTTTTTTTGTCCTTTGATATTTCTTTTAGGACATACCCTCTTTACATTTTTTATTTTAGTATGGAAAACATTTATAGAAAGCAAAGGTATGTACAATATTTTTTTTTGACAAGATTGGGTACTGATATATTATAAAACAACAACAGGGGACAAGGTCCCGGTACATGCATAAAGGGGAGATCGGTGAGGGAGGTACAAAATGGGAACGCAGTCCCATCCTCCAAATCATTGGTCCTGCTTCATACGATTTGAAATACATAGTGACTATATTGTCGGACGAATTGTCCTAACAGTAAACAAAATTTACATAGCATAGGAAATTATCAAAGAGGTCACCAGAACCGATTAATAGAATCCTTAGGAGGCTTATCTTTCTTGTTGCTAAGCTTGGTCGAGGCTTCGCCTTGCTCGCTTTGATTTAGTTTCATTATGAAGCTCACCAATTCTTCCAAATGTTGACATTTTTCTTTAAGCCCCTCGATCTCTGGTTTTTTATTTTTCAAAATTTTTCTTCTTTGACTTATTTTCAGTTTCTATTTCAACCTCGAGCTCGTTGAGAGTTTTGATGAAGGGCCCGATCATGAAGCAGTTCGCCCTGCAGAGCACGCAACTATGTTTGTTCTCAATTTGTTCCAAAGGATTACCAGACATTTTGTAAATAGGGGAGGATCTCTTCTTATCCTTGTTACAGATTTGTGTTTGAAGTCTTCTTATCCTTGTATTCCCCGAAAACCTCCTATTACAGACACTGCAACCTGAAGGAATTCTGCTAACATTGCTGAGCTACTTCTTCTTGTGAGGGAACCTGATCCCAAGATTATTTTTATAATATTTGATATGACGTTCCTCGTGAACCCTCCTGGCAGCTGAATCATTGCAATTCATGACAAATCGAGATCCCTTGCCCTTGAAGAGATGTTTACGTCTTCTGTCATGTCTTGAGGACGAAAGTTTTTTGACATAAGGATACTCTGCTTACTTCTCTGAATGGGGGATATTTTCCACGTTGGTCTAGGAGGATTTTATTTGCTTTTTATGTCATTCATATGTTGGATAATCACGCTCCGAGTCTGCATTGTACTGAGTTCCTCTTTTTTCAAATATGAGGTGATTTTTCCCAGGACTTGTATTATGGGCCATATCACCATTGGAGGCTGGTTAAGGTATTGGATTTTCGTAGACATTATGATTTTCTCTTACTGTCCCAACCCCTCTGTCCACCGCCTTATTGGCTACGACATTTTCTGCTTGGTTGTGAACTCTTAATACATGTTTATAGAAAACTTTCCCTATTAGGTTGATATTATCAATAATTCTTTGCTTTATCTTGTTCAAGGCTTGGCTTTTAAATTCTCTTCCACAATCCATGGCTGCTATTATAATAACAGAGTCTCCGATTATAATTGGATCTTTTGCTTGGAGCTTTGTGAGGATGCTGGTTCCCATTAGCAAACCATAAGCCTCTTCTCTATTGTTTGATAGTGTCCCTAGCCCCCACTCAAAAGTTGAGATTGTCTCTCCTTGCTGATCCAGGATTAGCCCGCCCACCCCAACTCTTATGTTGTTGTTATTTGAGGCTCCATCAAAGAAGAGGATGAAGTTTTTTTGATTTTTGATCCACCCTCTATTTCCTTTTAATTTCCCTGGAGCTTCCAATTTTCTTGCTTGTTTCCAACATTCTTTGGAATATAATTCTTGACTAGGCCAACCATGGGGATCTTATTGTACCAATCCTTTTCTAAATTTTTCCAACTAGTTTGATCCGCCGGTGGCATACCTTTAGAGATGATCATTTCCACAATTTGGGCCCAAGTTTTGGAGAGAATAGTTCTTGGGCTTGGTTTTTTTCCCTTGAAGATGCATTTGTTTCTTGCCAACCAGATATGCCATAAAAGTGTGGAGGGGAGACACTTCCAAACACTTATAATGGCAGCCTTGTTTCACTTAGCATAGGGGTAGATATGTGCCCAGTTTTTGTGTAAAGGAGACAACTACACAATTGGTTCAATATTCAATTCAAGAGGGCCGATAACATTCTACCAACACTATCTAGCCATGGGACAGTTCAAGAAGAGGTGTTGGGAGCTCTCTTCTTCTAATAGGTAGAGAATGCACATTGACAGCCTATGAATACCCTTTTTCCTCAAATTCTCAGCAGTAAGAATCCTCCCTTTTAGCAGGGTCCAGATGAAAAACTTGATTTTAGGAAGATAAGCGTTCTTCCACACAGCAGGCCAGAGGCTCCAATTATCATAGTTGTTGTAATTACGAAGGAAGTTGTAACCAGATTTGAGAGTGAAAATTCCTCCGCTAGGGTCCCAAATATAAGTGTCCTTATTCTGTCTGTTTATCAGAGCTGAGCCATATAGGAGTGCCTTCAATTCTTCCCACTGATCAAAGAGGCGATTTGGTAAAGGAGGCTTTTTCCAAGCACTCCATCTATTTTGATCCCACTTCGAAATGGAGGATAGGGAAGATATGCCCTTCTCCTCCAACCAATCATGGAGATCATTCAAATTGTGATATCCTTTTAATGGTGCTGCTCCCATAATTCGATCATTCTGGATGGAAGTGTTTTCTTCATTTCTTGGATGCCTTGAAAATCTATCTTTGATGTGGGGAATGATTTTTTTAATAAGCCTCCAAATTTGGGTACAAGGGTGATTTGAGATCAGCCCATTAATTAGCAAGGACCTCTGCCCATTGAGATATTTCCTGGCCAATGCTTCTCCCCATCACTGATCCTACCTAATTAGCATGCGCGAGACTAGTTTTATGCCAAGAGCTTTGTTTTTTATGTTTGGGAGGCGGATGGAGATCCCTCCATATTCGAATGGTAGAGTCACGTGTTCCCATCGAACCAAACTGAAATTTTTGGAGTCCTGTCTCCCCTCCTACCAAAGGAAGCCTCTGATTATAAGCTCCATTTGCTTATGGTTGCTAGTAGGAGCCAATATTAAAGTGAACTAATAGATTGGCAAGGCTGAAAGGAGAGCTTTTATTAAGATGGTTCTACCAGCCAAGTTTAACCACATCATCCCCCAGCTTTGGATTTTTCCTCTTACTTTCTCGATTTGTTTGTTCTAGGTCTCTTTCTTAATCCCTTCTTTGGTGAATGGTAACCGGAAATATATGAAATGACTCCATTTTTGCTGAACTGGGATTTCCAGTATTTGGGATATCCTTTGCATGATGTTATTTGGCACATTCAAGGCATATATTCTACATTTTTTATTGTTCAAAAGACCTCCAGAGGTAGCTAGGAAGTCATCTAACACCTTTTTGAGCCTTCTAGCAATTATACTAGATGCACCCCCAATCAAGAGGGTGTCTTTAGTGAAGAGAGTGATTAATTTCTTTAACTCCTTGAGCAATTCTAATACCAGTAATCTCCCTTCTCAATCGCTGATTCTCTAGCTGTATGTTGAGCGTTTACGCCATTATGATGTAAAGAAAAGGGGAGAGGGGGCATCCTTGCCTTAGTCCTCTAGTACTGCGAAAGTATCTGCTAGGCATTCCATTAATCAGCGTTGCAATCCATGGGTTGGAGATGCATGCTTCAATGACCATAATAAACTTGTTTGAAATGCTAAACTTTTGAATAGCTGCAACAAGAAAGCGATGGAAAACACGGTCAAAAGCATTAGCCATATCCAACTTTATAACCACACCTCTTTCATTGTTTTGGATGCTGCTGTGGATGGCTTCTTGGATGAGGATTACATTGTCAGTTATTTGCCTTTTTGGGACGAAGCCCCCTTGGTTTTCCGAAATGATACAAGGAAGGATTTTTTTTAGACAGTTTGCCAAAATCTTGGTGATGATTTTATATGAGGAGTTATATAGAGAAATTGGCCTAAATCTATCAAAGGAGACAGGGTTTGGCTCTTTGGGAATGAGGGCCAGGTGAGAAGTTTTTGTATTTTCCCTCACTTTGTGTTTTTTGAAGACATTCTTGATCATACATATCAATTTTTTTTTTATTGTCTCCCAATGGCTCTTGTAGAAGGTGATGGTGAATCCATCGGGGCCTGGAGCTTTTTCCGGATGCATACTCCAAACTGCTTCCCTTATTTCCTCCACTGTTACCTCCTTCTCGAGCTCACTGTTTTGCTGTTCATTGACTTTGCTGCTAATTTGCTGAAGGAAATTAGTGCTATCCACTTGCTGCTCCCTAGTTGTGAGGAGGTTTTTAAAGTGGTTAAACGCTACTTCTTTTATTTCCTCTCTCCCCTTGATTTCCTGCCCTTCAACTTGGATTTTGTCAATTTGGTTGCCTGCTCGGCAAATCTTGAGGTTGTTATGGAAAAAGGCAGTGTTCTTGTCCCCTGCTTGGATCCAAATACATCTGGACTTTTGTCTAAGTTCCTCATCTTCATTTCTATTTTACCTGTAAAGGGCCACAAAAATTTATGTTTCGTGAGATTTACCTTGTTCAATAATTTGTTGGCTTTCTTTTTCTTTGTTCCACTTTTCCAGCTTGTCTTACAACTCTGATTTTCATTTCTTGTCCTTGAAAGCTTCCTCTCTGGCTCACATTTTTACTTTTTCTCTCACATTTTTGAGCTTAGTCTCCCGAACAAATCGTGGGGAGCCCAACACCTTTGCGTCCCAACTTTCTTTTATTAAATTCCTGAAGTTGTCGTTACTGTCCAAAACTTTGCTATACTTGAATGGAATCAGACCCTAATTTTCCCACTTGTGCAGGATGAGCACAATCAGCTTATGGTTGGATGCCGAGGCATGCACGATTTTTCTCTTGATAGATGAAAAATTTACTGCAATATCCTCCTGAATCAAGATTCTGTCAAGCCTTTCCTTTATGTTATGAACTCCCATTCTTTTGGTTCTCCATGTGAATTTTCCATTGCTGGGATGGATATCAAATAACTTTTGTTCAACAATAATATCCTCCAAGACAGCTCTTGACGGATCTCCTATGAATCTACCTCCCAAGTTTTCCTCTATATCTCGAATCAGATTTAGGTCCCCTCCCTTTACTAGTTTGTCAATTTGAAGATCTTGTACCTCGTCCTTTAGGGACTCCCAACATAGGGATTTATCTCTATAGTGATTTGGTGAGTAGATGTTTATGACCGTATACTTGACATTTGTGTTCTTCTTTATTAGATCTATCCTAACCCAGCTGATGTTGAGTTTTTGGCTGATAATTTTCCAGTTCCATTTATTCCACAACGTACCAATGCCTCTTGAGGCCTCGTTTGAATTTGTTGTTATTCCTTCATTTTTTTTGAGTTGCTATCAATTTTTGAAACTCTCGATTATTAATTTTGGTCTCTTGGATCATTAATATGTCTAACTGTTCTTGCTTAATTAAATCTCTTTTTGCATTGAGTTTTAAGGCCGAACCCAACCCTTGCTATTCCAAGAGACCAAGATCATTATTTACTTGGTTTTTGGTGGTTCCCAGCCTTGTCCTTTGGCTGCATTTTCTCCCCACTCCCTTTCTGTTTGCCTAAGAAAGTGTCCATTGGCTATTGAGTTTCGATAGCCATATCCTTTGCTGCAGCCTCATCTCTGAGTTCCTTGTTGGATTTCCTCCCAACTTTTTTTGGTTGTTCCGGAGCATTGGATGTTTCTTTGAATTTGATTCTAGTGAGGAATCTATCAATGGAGGGTGGGGAAGGCGAGAAGCTAGGGGTGGGGAGGACACACTGGCAATAGCAATGAGCTGGGGAGGGGAACGAGGAGATGGAGGGTATTCATCCAAGAGTTCGAAGGGATTAGAAGACAGTTTGACCAGAGGGGCAGGGTTGATGAGGGGATTAGAGGAAGTAGCAGTATTTTCATGTGCTTGAGGAGGGTTCTGGGTAGTTTTTTTATTACTAGTTCTCTTCCTTTTCACTTGTTCCCAATTGTTTTCTTGGGCTTCTGCAATCTCAACCATCTCCACATCCTTAAGTTTGCTACATCTATTTTCAAAATGACCATACTCATGACATACCTTGCATTTGAAGGAGATTTGCTCGTAGTCCAGCTACTAGATGTGCATCCAATAATCCACCCTGAGTTTGATTGCCTCCGGAAGCCCTTTTCCCAGATCTACTTCCACACAGATCCTGGCACAAGCGTGCATGTTGTCTTTTGGTTCACATCTATCAATATACTTGCCAACTGCATTCCCTATTGCTTTGATTGATTTGTCCTCCTAGCAATGAAGAGGGAGATGTGGCAACCTAACCCAAACCGGAACTACATTTGGGATGTCCATCTCGAGATCAAAGTCCGAAGACCACCAATTTAGATATAGGCCTCTCGAGTCCATGAAGTATGGTCCATTCTGGAAAATAAGATTCCTATCTTCTTTAGATTAAAAAAAGAATGTGTAGTAGCCCCTTCCATAGAACCTGTTTGTGATTTTCCCTTATATGTTGGTGCTTCAGTTTCTATCCACCCATTTTTGAACTGCCCTAGGGGAGGGCCACAAACCTGTGAACTTCCAAACCAGTCCCCATTTGGCCAGAAAAATGGATGCTTTTCGAGGTAGAGTTGGAGGTAAGAATATTTCAGGAATGTCATCAAGTGTTTTGATGAATTTACTTGCTACTGGCCTGGCTTTTGGAACTCCATGATCATTTATTAAGGAGGAAAAAGCTACTTCGTGGCTGTGTTCTTCATTCAGAGAAGGAGATCCATGCCTTGACTGATGAGGCATTAGGTAGTGGAAAGCTCAGGAACAGAAGGCTGCCAAGCTCGGAGCAAGGAGCAGAGGTCAATGCTAGTGGAAAAAGCCAGGAGGAGGCCAGGGGAAAGGGAGGTAGCTCGATAACAACAGGTTTCTATAGGAGGCAGTGCAAAAGGCAGAGGCGTAGGCTAGGTCACGGGCAGCACGAAAGAAATTTCAGCCTATGTACAATATTACAAGGCTTAACCTCAGCCAATTCAAAAATTATGAATCCTATAACTATAGGACTCTAACAATTCCTTAGCCTCCTCTTAACTCATTTTTCCTTCAAAACATGACCTTAGCTCATTTTCCTACTCACTAGGTTGTCTCCTGTAGCAAAAAAGGGACTCCTACAACAATTTGCATTTTGCATCCAAAACCCATCAAAACTTGCATCCAAATCATGGTTAATATGTTTTGATGTGTTAAAACCTCGAAGATGAAATTTAGAAGCCAAGAGACCAAGTAGAACCCTTGACCTAGTTTTCTATCGAAATTGTCTTTTTTCCTACAAAATTAAGGTTTGATGTTTACATGCTTTATTTCAGTTGCGATTTTTATTTCTCTGTAAAACAAAGTAGATATAATTTTAATTTATCATAAATAAGATTGCCTGTTTCATTTTTCATGTAGATAGCATATATTTATTTATTTCCTTTTGTCACACGGAATGAGTTATATTTGCGGACAAATCCAACCTTCCTAGGAGTCTAAGACTCTCTAATGACAAACAAACCAAACAAGAGCTATCCTTCTCTAGATACACATCATTCTATGAGAATTCAAATGTTTTCGATCTTACCTTAGGTCCCACGCTTGTTGTAGCAGTCCAGCCTTGCTGATCCAGATGAGCTCCTCCTTCACTTTTAGACCTGCATACACTAACAAAGCAAACGATTACATAACACCTGAATATTCATCATAAAACAAAGCATATTCATCACATAGACCAAGGAGTACATGAAATAATTCATTAACAACAAATCATTGAGAAGAATGGACTTATTTGTATTAAATAATCAAAAAGGAACCATTACAACCTGAGCCTTGGTGTTGTGCAAGCTCCTCCCAGGGTCCAGCAAGAGATTTCCTCTACTTTGACAAGCTCACCCACTCCCACTATGGCAACAAGGAAGGATAGTGATCTCTCCTCACAAGTCAACAAATGGAAGTCCTAATTCCAGCAGCATTTACCCTATAGAATGTTCAGCTTTCAACCTCTCTTCCTTTGGCCCAATGCCTGTATTTATAGTATTCTAGAGGAGGTTATTCAGTTCCAACATCAATGGGATACTCCCTCTTTTGGATGGGGTAGCTCCTCTCTTGATGGGATAAGCTCCTCTATCATAGGGGTGCATGAACCATCTGGAGGCGCTCAATACACGTCAAAAACTCTTCTAGAAGGCTCTAGAAGTGACCACAAGTAACTTTTTAAAGATGAAACTTGCGCCTTTTGACCTTTACAGGGGTACGCACCCAACCTTTAGCTTACAGAGCGTATTAGTACGCATGTCTAGTGTATTTGGAGTGCGTACACGCAGGCAAGGTAGAGAGAACCTGCGTACCCAGAGATAAACATGTTTTTAAGTGACTTTCTCTCTTTTGAAGTTTTGACATGAAGAGCAGAGGTATGGGGCTTGACAAAGAGGACAATATGGCTATTGATGGGGCCATATAACTGCAGATAGTCAAGGTGACAAATTTCAGTGTAACAGATTGCCCCTAAAGTACGAAGCCTGTAATAGATAAGGGTGTTATATCATATAGGAAGGGTGAAGTACTTTATCATTTCGAGGATCATCTTGTGGAGAGCCCGGTCAGAACCTGCAATTTT
>APFE030325760.1:2179-35394 GCA_000404065.3 Pinus taeda
CCTTTGCCTTGACGCTGTACAAGCTCCTCCCAGGGTCCAACAAGAAGTCTCCTCTACTTTGAAAAGCTACTTTGACAAGCCAAAAAGGTATGTGATCTTTCCTCTTAAGCTCAACTAGGAAGTCTTGATTTCACCAGCATTTACCCTAAAAAATGTTCAGCTTCTAACCTCCCCAGCAACTGACCCAATGCCTCAATTTATAGTGCAATGGAGGGAAGTTAATAGGTCCTCCTTCAAAGGGATAGAATCCTCCTTCAAAGGGATAGCTCCTCCTAACAAGGGATTAGCTCCTTCTCTTTTGGGATGCATGAACCACCTTGGAACGAACAATCCACGTCAAAATTCCTTCTAGAATCATCTAGAATTAACCCAAAGTGAGTTTGTTAAGACAAAAATTGCGCCTTTTGACTTTCACAGTGGTATGCACCCTCCCCTTTACAGACATAGCATATAAGTACGCAGGTAATATGAAAAAAGGGTGTGGGTCCGCAGGAAAAAGTGAGAGAAAGTGCGGAACCAGAGTTACATTGTTTTTTGATGTCTTTCTCTCATTTCCAAAGCTTATTTTGAAGAACTGAGGTCTGAGACTTGCTTAGGAGGTCAGTACAAGTGATGATAGACCCATACTGACTGCAAATAATCAAGGTGACGTTATTTTTGTGTAACACTCCAAAATTTGGATGTTAGAAAAAGTTTGGAGTTTGTTTGTCATAATGACGGCACTTGACGATTCACTAGATCTACCAGGCTTCACCACTTATCCTGATTAAAGATATAATGTCTCTTATCCCTTTCTCAACTTAAACACAATTACAAGGCTTTCCATATCTCAATTGTTTCGATTGGGGAGAAGCATATTATATATTCATGAGTTTATGATGATCAAAGTTTTTGTTTCATCTCTGGTGTTGATAAACTACAAACAAGTGTGTTTAGTACAACATAGAGTCACTTTTAGAAAACACAAGCATTCCTTCACTATCAATGAGCCTATTTAGTACCCTGACGAAGTTGTGTGATTCACATCTCTGCATAGGAAGCCTTTCTCTTCTTTCATCCCTTATTTTATTTTAAATATCATGATTCAAATTTCTATCAACTTTTTATCACCAGGGTTGAAGAGGGATCCTGACTTATTGAGAGGAAGAGATGTTGTTCCTTTTGTAGAGACTTTTATATACCTCTGAAATTGGTGTTATCGCTTTCAATTTTCTCCTTTAGCTTCTCTAATCGATAGGATTGGTAGGCATAAACACCATTTAATTACAAGGCCATGTTAGGAATGAATATCATAAAATAGATACGGGCATTGTAGTTCCACCAAAGGATTTTCTATCCAGAATGTATCTTATTTTCCATCCAGACATCATTGAATTTTAAAGATATGTAAACCCAAGAAAATCAGGGGATCACAGACTATCCAAAAATTGTTCGTTGTCACAATTTCCCTCTTTAAGCTTCACTCCATGGTTCTCTTTAAGCCAAACAAAGCATTTTTCATGCACAATCTTATTAAAAAGAAAAGACAAAATAAAAGGGACAAAATATAACAAGCAAGATAGAAAGCGAAAAAGGAAACAAAAAAAATAAAAATGAAAAATGAAAAAGAGAATGCAAGGATGGTGCAATGTAAAGGGAAACCAAAATTCCCCTAAGCCTAAACCTAACCTAACTAGCTATAATTTTAGGGCTAAGTGATGTGAAATTTCCAATGCAACCACAAAATATGTTCCAAACCAATGATTTGAAAAATATGAATGATTAATAGCCAAATAAAATAATGTACAAAAATAAAAATGTTTACCTAGATTACCGGTACATGAGGATGAAGGTCAAGGTTGTAAGCATAAATGTGTTCTTTGAAAGCTTTCTTTATCCAACCTGTGAATTTACCACAATATATAGGATGATAAACATGAATAACTTGAAGGCATTTCTCAAACATGCACCCATTAAGTTCAAGATGTCATTGGAACTTATTATTAACAACCAAACTTGTCAAATGTGATTCCTCTAACTAGTCAAAAATTGGATCATAAAGACAACCAACTCTAAAAGATTGAAATGTGTGCAAAGGTAAATATTCAAATATAAAATCCATACCACGAGAAAGATGATGCAAAGAAAACATAAACCTATCTTTCTCAGACAATTTATCAAGACTTTGAGGACCTAATATAACCATAAGCATAGGCTAAAGTGCCCCATGTCCTTAACAAGTTTCTAGGTGATCAAGAGATGAATCAAATATATATTGATAATTGTCATTAGATACGTTAATGGGAAAATAATTAAGGGAATGACAATTGTTAAGGCTGGCATGTTGATAAAATCGGATAGTTAACGCAGGAGATGTTCCATTATTCAAATATAGGGATGTGTTAATCTGAGAGACTTCTCAAACACTTTGAATAAGAAAACTTTCCTCCTTACATGATAATGCTTGAAAATTATTGATTCCTCTTTTCCAGTGTAAGAGATTATTACTTTGCATCTGATTATAGATTGAACCAAAAAGATAAAAGTCGATAGCATTAACACTAATTATTGGTAAAGAAAAGTTAGTTAGGAGACAAAGAATAATGAAACCAGGCTGACGAAAGATTAGACGTCTGTGTCAATCAGACCCAACATTAATATCAACCTGGGGAATTACATCCTCGAAATGGTTCAAGAACTCACTAACACTCAAGAGGATTAATTGTGCTATGAAAATAATCAACTTCATAACATACACTAGAAATATAAGAAGTCAAACATCGATTATAGGATTTGAAAGGAGGAAATATTTTATTTGATAATTATATTTATTTTGATAATCAAAATAATAGGCTTAAAGTTGTGTGCATGCACAAAAGGTATGCTATCCAACCCTAGGTATGATACAAGATATTCACAAAAATATTTTCTTTGATTATAAAATTTATCTTGAGGATTAAGAGAATCAAATTTAAAATGTTGAAAATCCTTCAAGAGTGAGCTCGCATGTAATGAAATAATTCTAAGGCAATAATCAAGCAAAAAAATATGGATCCAATCTAGTTTGGGGATCTCATTAACACCGCGAGAACCTGACATAACCATCAACAAGATTTGAAGTGCCTCGACTTCCTAACAAGTCCCTAAACTTTTAGATGATAGATCATCAAATTTGGGTGGATTAAAAATATCTACAGGTAGACACACATGACTATCACCTATTGCCTCAATGAAAGCATTGTTAATGCCACCGACATGATCAAATTTAAGATTTAACATATCGAACTCTTCATGGATAAGGAATCTAGATGAATCAGTTAGAGGGCTTCCTTGAACATCTATAACATCTACCTCCTTAATTATGAAATATTGATAGTTAAAAAAATCATGAACAATGAATTCAACCTTTACATATTTTTTGAAACCACACTATCCTGTACATGATTATAGTCAAAGCCAATAAAGTAAATATCTAAAGGATTGAAAGAAACTGTTGATGTAATAGGCTCATCAAATAAATCTAGGTACAATGAATAGTGTGCTAAATAAGAGGAAAGATGAAAAAGCTCAGTAGGAGAGACCTCTCTAAAAACTAAATTTGATCCTAAATTCAAATTTTTCATATTCATATCAACTTGCAACAACAGTGGATCAATATGCATGTTATGCTCCACATGATCGTTTGAACATTCACTATCACCCAAGACACTACCTTGGTAATAGTGGGGAGGTGAATGCAAGATAATATCACGAGGAAGTTGAATATTAATTAAGTCAACATAGTTTGCATAGGCATAATGGCCAAAGAATGGTATACCAATGTGATTTTAGGATTGACATTTCTCTTCTTCAGATGGGTATATTAAAGCTTCAAAATCTTGATAATTTGATTCTTCTAGTTTCGTATTTGACGATGTATGGATAAGAGGAATTTCAATATCATCCTAAACTAAAAAGGTTATCCCAACCCAAAACAAGAGTTTGAAAACTACGAGAAGGTTGCTCAACAATTATATTGAAGCCTTGCAAATACATGTCTCCTTTGATTAAGCACAATATCTTCCAATGTAGTTTGACATTCATCGCTTCTTATATCAGCATAAAAATGAAGTAGAAACATGAATGTCAAGGTGATGGTGGTACAAGGTTTCTATTTGAGTAAGAATTTGTAGATCATTAGACAATTTATAAGGATCACAATATGGTTAATCATCATTTTGACATGGAGGAATTTGAAAGAGGGGAGAAATATAGAAAGTTTTTTCACTCTTTTTCTCTTATACTTGTGAAATATAGCCACCTTGTACCTAATCATCATGTGAACTAAAAAATTTAGAATTAAAAGAATCTGGAGAAATTACAAGAGGAGAAAAACTATTAAGAGAATAAAGGTACAAAGGGTCAATGGTGGTGTAAATAATATAGGATGACAAGTATCCATTGAAGAAACGCTACTTTCAATTGAATCAGATTCAAGATTAAAATTACGCATGTTAGTGTTATCTTGAAGAATTAAGGGATTATATTCAATGGAATCATGAGAACCATGAAAGCTTCTTTGAATGAAAATTAATTCATGGGAAGAAGATGAATATTGGAAAAATAGATCAGCAATTTGGTTTTCATGTTTAACAACTCCAACCTGAGAATGAGGTACCCCTTTGTTCGATAATGAGAAAGGAGGAGGACAAGGAATAAACAGAGTAATAGATTCTTCCTCTAGGAATTTAGGTACCTCATAATTGAAAAAAGTTGGAAGAGAAATATCATTAAGAGAATGTGATTCAAATTATTTCATAGAGATTATAACCAAATGCTGAAACTTCTCACTCATGAAATCCAAATCCACATCTTCTTTGGAAAATTCACAGTAAAGGTGAAGAAATCAATTAGGAAAATCCTCTAATGATTCATCGATTTAAATTCTAATCTGATTTATCCTTTTATATACATTATGATAATTATACTTATCAAAAGCTTCACAAATCTCCTTAATACGTTTCTCAAATGAATGAATAGAAGTAGCTGGTAATGTATGACAACAAAGCTTAACATGACCTTCACATGTGAGGGTAAACAATTTAACCTAAGCATCATTGCAATGTATTCCATTAGGAAGGAAATAATTGAATCAATAAAAGCATATGCCCAAGCATGGTTGTTGGACGCTTTCCATAAAACTTGAGATGTGACAATTTATGAATGATTTCCATGGGGATTGTAAGATTTTCTCTATTAGAAAGGTATCCTAGGATTATGGTTTGGGAAGAAACCATTGAAGATACGATATTCAAACCAGACTTAATGGGCTCAAATAGTCATCTGGTCCTCCTTCTAGTGCCACTTCTTGATAGTGCTATAATTCATCCAACACAGGGGGTCTCCCCAATATGAAGTCCCAAGTATACCTCACACCATTTGGAGTAGGAGCTCCATTGAGATAATAGGCTTGACTGCCATAACTAAAAAAAATTCCTTCACTGCAATAAATAACATAAGAGAGTATGCACATAACCTTTGAAACAAGCAAGTAAGTCGACACTATGAAGCACATGATTGCAATGTATATAAGGTTCTTTCATTGACTTAAAAGAGAAAGTGAGTCTTCAGAAGATAAGTAATAGTACTATCCTAATAAAGACACATACAAGCATACAAAGAATTGTTAATTAACCTGAAAAATATTTCACATGGTAACAATGATCGTAAAGGCAAGTGAAAATACACATTCAACAAGATACATACCAAAGCCAATGAAATAGTTAATTTTCTGTTATGGAATAGTTAACTTTTTGTAGTATGTATGAACATAAACATACACAACAAACATTAAAAGAATAGTCTTACAAAATCCATGATATATTCATGAAAGTGAACTGGATTGAGAGCTTCATATATTAAGTGAAAATTCCACGATACACAATTAGAACGATGCAACACTAGCCCCAATAGTGGAACATTAAGTCACCACTTACTTCTCCGAAGAATGATCTTCCCTCCTATGCCAAGCTAGAGAAGCAAAGGTTAAATGTCTTTAAATTTAGGCATGCGGGTTTATTTATAACAATCGAAGTGACCTTTCACCTCCTATGTGACTCTTGACCTCCCTCATGAATCTTGAGCTCTTGCATGACTCTTAGAATTTTCTAGTGACTCTTCATGTTCCATTTGTGACCCATGGGCTTCCAAACATTTTAAATTTACTCATTTTCAAAATTAAATAAATATATTTCTCCAATAATGTGGCAGTAATACATGCAACAAAAAAAACACTCTTGCATTGACACTTTGAGGAGCCATAATATGGCGATTGTGACATGAAACTTCCTTGTAATGTATCACTGGGAAGTTCTTGTCTTTGTTGTTATGTCTTCATTACTTCATGATATATAAGGATTGTACTTCGTCTTCAGCCTCCAAATGGTCTCGGCAAGTGTTGGAACATTTTAAGTCAACACGATCTTTCATCTCTTTATCATGGTCTAGAATTTCTTTACTCTGACATTATAGCTTCTTTGCGTCTTATCTTCATGAGTGTCCTTCTTGTAACCTTTTCTTGCTAACCTCCTTGAGTATCATCTTTCCATGATAGGGTGATAACACTTGCAAATGAAGTTCACTCATGACAAGACAAAAACAACCCGAAAATCACTTATTTTATATTTGCTTACTCATTTGAAGCTTATTGTGATGGGATCATGGACAAGGATTGAGAGAGGAGAATTAGGATGTGTAGGGAGTGAAGGATTAGGTACTATGATTTCAAAATGTTCAGTAGTAATGGAGAGGTATGACATGGATTTCACATTGGGAAATTCTAGGAGGTAGAGATGGCATTTTTCCCCACTTTAATTGCACAGTGGGAAAGTATTGAGGGAGATGATATAGGTATTACATAGTTGAGCAATAAAAGGATGAAGGGTGGCCCTACTACTTACTGATAATCTGCAGTGCATAGTGGAAGAAATATTTGGTTAAGGCATTGTCAGAGGAGAAGAGCAGAGATGTTGTTTCCTTAAAGGGGCAACTCAAGATGTTAGATACACATCCTATGAAGATAGTAGAATTAACTACAACAAAGAGGGAAAGTGAAGATTTAAAGCTAAATTGACATGATGCCCTTACAAAGAATAGAGAATTTCAAGATCATATCATGCTACTAGAAGCCCAATTGCAAGGGATGAAGGAGAAAATAAATGAAAACATGCAACAATAATAAGCTCGAGACATCCTAATAGGTCAGGTAGAATCATTGACTATATCTAATGATGCAAGATAGCTACAAGCTTTGATCATATCTCGTGATGTAGATTTAAGTGATAGGAATTAGAAGGGGTTAAGATGGGACTATTTCGAGCCCAGGAACATGGCGAGAAGATTGAAGTTCAACTAAATGTTTTAAGAAGGAAGTGTCCCAGTAAGTTAGATTTCAAAGTGGGTAGATGAACTATTTGGGAGAAAATTGTGAAGCTAATATGAAAGTAGTAGTGACGATTGGATCTCATCTAGGAAAAGATAAAAATGATCAGGATGGTCTGCAAAGAAATGAACACATGATTCAAGGGCACTCTCGAAGAGGCTCTTGAAAAAGTGGAGAAAACAATAAAATATCTAAAACAGACGACAGAAGAAGAAGTTGAGGGAGAAAAGTTGAAAGAACTCATTTAGTGAGAAAATCTAATCAGATGATTACAAAATAGAGATTAATAACATTGGTGGAGAAGAATTCATAAGATATGGCAAATGGAGTGCAGGAATTAAAGGATAAATGAGAAGTGCTTTATGATAAAAACAAATTCCTTATCATTTTGATGGACATGGTGATGTGTACACTTAAGAAGCTCTCATGAATAGCCTCAATGCTATCAAATAAGATCAAAAAGGACTTGGAGAGGAATACAATCCATTACAAGGCAAGGATATTGTCAACTTATATGAATATCCATTCAAACTCATGTTCATGTTGAGACGTATTTTCAAAGAAATGGAAAAGGTGGACTATGAGCCAATTAAAACTATAGATGAGCTCATTTTGGAGGCATGTACATGTGAGTTTTCCATGGGAAATTAATGGAAGAACATGTTTTGATTCTACAAGTTGGATATCAAAAAGGAATTCCTGTCACTATCATTCAGGGCTCCAATGGAAGTAGGCTCTAGTTTGATACCACTAGTGTGGGCACTGGCAGCTTTGGCACCATGATGCGGGAGCATCTAGAACATCTTCATTTGTAAATATGGAATAAAATGGGAATAGAATTTCTATTCTTTTTTTAGTTAAAATTAGGATAAAAAAATAGGGAATAAAGATTCCAGCTTTAAATGATTGTGTAAAAGGGAAAAAGCCTGTTTTTTTTCCTAGGAGATGAGGAGAAGATCTATTTGTACATATCAATTATTATTTTAAATAAAGGGGCAGCTGAGCTCTCAAGATCAGAGAGAGGGCGATGCCAAAGTATTGTGAAAAAAAATCCCTCTCGGTGTTCTTTGAAACTCGATGAGATTGATGATGTCTTGTTAATATTGTTAATATGAATGTGCATATTCAATAGGTTAGGACTGTGTATTGAGCGAATGGTTATCTGTTCATTTTTTGAAGCACCTTTCTGTTATGTTTGAAAGCATTACTTCCATGCAAGCGCCGCTAGTTAAATAGGAGATAGTTGTGAATCTTTATACATTTAATATGTGTGATAACAAGATATAATTAATTGTGTATGGGTATTCTTTGCTAGAGGTTTAGCATCGTGATGGATTGTTTGTATGGACAACACATTTTTAACTGATTGTTGTGGAATCAATTTCTGTTTGTATAAATCAGCCACTTCATTCACCTTCATAGCCTAACTACCAGTGGAAATAAACGTTTGTTCAGCAAGGGGAAAGGCAGCGTAAGGTGTGGTGCTGTTGAACTCACGATTGGTGGCATCGAAAGAGTATGTTGTTGTTTATAGTAGCCTGTCTGTCGGTGGACGCATTTGTTTTCCTTTGACATAACATATCTACACGGTCCTTCGCATAGACAAAGCTTATATGTTACAAGTGTGGTGTTCACTGGTTATTTGTCCGCCTGAGAAGCGGGCAAACTCCTGAGTAATAACATCTGGTTAGTTTTGGAATTGCTGCCTGTTTGTAATACATTACTCTTCATTGACAGATTGCCATGCGTATCTATTACCCTATTGCTGGCCGATTACTGAGTTTGCAAGCATAAAAAAAAGAGCGTTTCGTTCTTTACCTTATGGTTTCCTTGCTGTCCGTTGACATATCTAGCTGTATGTTAAAGTAACTTCGGCGATAGTGTACTAGGAAGACAGAAGATAAGGAGCACTGCGTGGTTTTCCTTTGTGGATCTTATTGTGGCACATTTTGGTGTCTTTTGATTGTAAAGAGAACTCCAATTCTAATAATCATATGAGATGTTTATGAATGAAAGCTTGAGAGTTTAGATGGAAGTATGATTGGAAGTTTGGGATGAAGTATACAGATGTGTATAAAAAAATGATTTCATAATCATTGTCAATTGTAGCCAGGTACTTACCAAAAGATGGATGAAATTGTCATGTGTTGAGAAACTGTTTGAGATGAATTTGTATTGCAGGGTTAACCTTGCATGAGATGGAGATCCTGGATATTGCAGGCTTGGCTTGCATCAGATGATAGGTATTGCAGGCCAGCCCTGCATCAAGTGGTATTAGAGTGGGAACAGCTTTCTTTGAAGGTTCAAGTGCTTTTTTTTTAAAGTTAATTGCATGTGATGATTTTTGGACTGATGAATATTTATTTACAGGAATAGTGAAGAAATCTCAGCGGAAAGAAGGAGAAGTGAATGTGGCAGAACCAAAAAATTCAACAAAGGTTGAATAAAGTTGCAGATGAGAGAAGCCTACAAGAGCAGTAGAGGATGCTCAAAAGGTTCCAGCAAAGAACCAATGATTACTAAAAGACCAAATCCGGAGGGAAGGATTGGTGAGGTAAGTGGCAGCAAAAAGAGTTTCTTGTGGCAGAGGCTTCATGCAACTCATAGGGGAGCAACTCATGGCGAAGGAGATGACTACTAAAAGTCATAAAGGAGAAAGCAGAGGTTCAAAAAGAGGCCACATAAGAAAGGAGGAGAAATATGCCAAGGCGAATGGCAGAAGACAACAGTTGACTGAGGAAGAGTATGAGAAAGAGAAAGCTGAGATAGCAGTTCATCTTGAGCTATTGATGGAGTTGTTGCAAGAAAATGTGAGAGACTAGAGACATGGTTTACTGATGAGGAAGAGAGTGAAGTAGCAGAGGCTACAGTAGAAAAGAGATTTACACATGCAGTTAATAGAAAAGAAGATTATTGATGATTTCTTGAATTATTGGGCAAATCCAGATCAGCTGGATAATATAAAACAATGTATTTTTGTAGCTGACAATTGTAATGTGATTACAGGTTTTACTGAGGAGGATGTGCAATCTTATGAAATTATTACAGCATAAGAGGAAGTTCTTGTGGAAGTGAATCCGTCTGAAGCACAGATAAAGGAAGTAACAGTTGACACTGAAAGTTTATGTATGAATGCAGGTGATGATAATATGCTTCAGCGATGCTACAGAGAAATTGCATTGTTAGAATACTGGTTGGAGAATCCAGAGTATGATAAGGGGATTGCAGAAGAAAGAGTCCAGTGCAGTGAACAAGAGGGAAAAGTTACACATGAAATTGCAGGTGACAAGAAAAGGAATGTTGCAGAGGGACAGGAAGTTTGGGAGGCGGGAACATCCATAGTGAAAACTGAGACAACACTAGCAGCAGAAGAGGCACTGAAGCCTTCTATTTTTTATTATAACAATTGTTTTGTGAATACATGTCTTATTGAAGATGCTGGAGAAAATCTATTAGACAAAGAAATTGAAATGAAGAGGCGGATAATGATGAAAGTATCCTGCAAGAAACCAGCAGCAGTGAAACAAAAGAGAAGCAACAAAAGGAAGACAACAGAAGATTGCGAGAGCACAGCCAGTGGAGCGATGCAGCATAAAGTGTGGAGACCTGGAGAAGAACAACAGACAAAAGCAGTAACAAATGGAAACTTGTAGCACAAGGTGTGGGATCCAGGCATACACAGATCCCAACACATGATCACGGGATCATGATTAATTTTAAGGTTGGGTGTATGATGCGGAAGCATCTAGAACATCTTCATTTGTAAATATGGAATAAAATGGGGATAGAATTTCTATGTTTTTTTTAGTTAAAATTAGGATAAAAAAATAGGGAATAAAGCTTCCAGCTTTAAATCATTGTGTAAAAGGGAAAAAGCCTGTTTTTTTTCCTAGGAGATGAGGAGAAGATCTATTTGTACATATCCATTATTATTTAAAAAAAAAGGCATCTGAGCTCTCAAGATCATAGAGAGGGCGATGCCAAAGTATTGTGAAAAAAAATCCCTCTCGGTGTTCTCTGAAACTCGATGAGATTGATGATGTCTTGTTAATATTGTTAATATGAATGTGCATATTCAATAGGTTAGGACTGTGTATTAAGCGAATGGCTATCTGTTCATTTTGTGAAGCACCTTTCTGTTATGTTTGAAAGCATTACTTCCATGCAAGCGCCGCTGGTTAAATAGGCGATAGTTGTGAATCTTTATACATTTAATATGCGTGATAACAAGATATAATTAACTATGTATGGTTATTCTTCGTTGGAGGTTTAGCATTGTGATGGATTGTTTGTATGGACAATGCACTTTTAACTGATTGCTGTGGAATCAATTTCTGTTTGTATAAATCAGTCACTTCATTCACCTTCATAGCCTAACTGCCGGCGGAAATAAACGTTTGTTCAGCAAGGGGAAAGGCAGCGTAAGGTGTGGTGCTGTTGAGCTCACGATTGGTGGCATCGAAAGAGTAGTTTTTTATAGTAGCCTGTCTGTCGACGGACGCATTTGTTTTCCATTGACATAACATATCTACACGGTCCTTCGCATAGACAGAGTTTATATGTTACAAGTGTGGCGTTCCCTGGTTATTTGTCCGCATGAGAAGCGGGCAAACTCCTGAGTAATAGCATCTGGTTAGTTTTGGAATTGTTGCATGTTTGTATTACATTACTCTTCATTGACGGATTGCCATGCGTATCTATTACCCTGTTGTTGGCCGATTACTAAGTTTGCAAGCATAAAAAAAAAGAGCGTTGTGTTCTTTACCTTATGGTTTCCTTGCTGTCTGTCGGCATATCTAGCTGTGTGTTAAAGTAATATTCGACGACAGTGTACTGGGAAGATAGAAGATAAGGAGCGCTGCGTGGTTTTCCTTTGTGGATCTTATTGTGGCACATTTTGGTGTCTTTTGATTGTAAAGAGAACCCCAGTTCTAATAATCATATGAGATGTTTATGAATGAAAGCTTGAGAGTTTAGATGGAAGTATGATTGGAAGTTTGGGATGAAGTATACAGATGTCTATAAAAAAATGATTTCATAATCATTATCAATTGTAGCCAGGTACTTACCAAAAGATGGATGAAATTGCCGTGTGCTGAGAAACTGTTTGAGATGAATTTTTATTGCAGGGTTAACCTTGCATGAGATGGAGATCCTGGATATTGCAGGCTTGGCTTGCATCAGATGACAGGTATTGCAGGCCAGCCCTGCATCACACCACCAACACCTCCACCAGCACCATCAGTAGTGCACCCACTATAATGCATGACATAGGTAGAGCCCAAGAGAGAAGGAAGGAAACACCCAGCCAAGAGAGAGATGAAGAGCTATTAAGGCCAAATCTAAAGGGGCCCACCACATAACCAATAGAGTCTTCAAGAAAATTCTAGAAGAAGTTATTGTACAGATGGAAATTTTGTAACAAATATTGGTGGTTTTATAAATACCACTAGTGTTTTAGGGTAGGGTCCAAGTTCTTAAGTTTATATATATAGGCATGATTTTGAAATTCAAAAGGGAGAGAAATCTCGGTTGTGGGAGAAAATCTACTATATTTTTTAGTGAATTTTTGGGAGGTATTGAAGCTATCTTAAGGAATAATTCCATAGTAACTCTTGGGTTGTCTATATATTCTTATCATGTAATTTCATACCCATCTCATTTTTTGAAGTTTAATACCAATTATGTAAAAGTTTATGCAGTTTCTATGGCACTTTGAGTTGTGAGTTTGATTTGTTATGTGAATTATGTATTATTGTATGAGACTTATTAACTAAAATGAATTATATAATTAGTATGATTGTTTGTCTTTGTTTTGCAAGATCTATCAAGTTAGTTTTAAGAGTAGCTTGAATTTCTTGATATTTCTAACAAGGGTTTTGCAAGAAAATGGTAAATTTCAAAATTGTATATTTTCTAATAGATAAATTCCTAAAAATATAAATTCCTACCAAATCTTAACTTATTTAAAGAAAACTACTAATTTCTCCTTTAAATTGGATAAGATATGTTCTTCATTTTTCATCCATATTTTCATATTTCAAGTTTTCATGTCAAACACAAGGGTTGTGAATGCTCTAATTTAAGATGAGCGGAAATGTAGCCTATAAAATGCATTTAATGACCAATGTTTTTCCCTTAACCTTGACTCCCAAATATATTTCAAATTTGAACATAAACCTGAGTTTAATTTGGAGATTATTCATGCATATTTTACACATTACTTTCAAGAAAATAATGAGAATGCTAAATGTGAATGATGAATCAATTTTTCAAACATATCAGAAATTAATTATATTCTGGTTTATGGATTTGCATTTAACACGGTGAGATATAGTCATACATAAAGATTTTACTCCATGGATGTGATAAATTCTTCATTTAATGTTTCTTTCTGGTGACATTCTATAGGAGGAAGTAACATGCAACAATTTTGTACTATTTCCAGCAATTGCGAAGAATTGAATTGAATCCAGAGAATAATTACACAATCATTCTAAACACACACTTACAGGAACAATTTAAATATACGGTCTTATTTAGATGCATTATGAGTCATATCAGCCTTTGAACCATGTTTTTTCAAAGAACCATGGATTAGAACATAGAGGTCAAAGGGTATAAATTACAAGGAATAACATTAAATAACAATATTGTGCAATGTACATTGATCTAGATAGGATATCTCAAGATTAGAGAAGAAAATAAGATCACAACTAGATGTTCCCAAGATTTGCATTACAACATAGTGTAGTGTGACACTGGGCCCCAACATCTTGAATGAAGGGCCATGGTTTTGGGGTAATTATAGGTTTTTCATTACTCCCCGATTCCAAAAATTTGATGTTATAACTATGGTGGTTTCTACAATTCCAGTGTGGGTGACACTTCAAAATATTCCCCCACCTTTCTGGTAGTACATACTCCTTGAGGATATTAGGAACACACTTAGAAAATTCAAGGAAATAGGTTGTGAAAGGATAGAGAAAGTGTTTTTATTTTTATTTTGTCAAAATATGTGTAAAGATAGAACTTAATAAAGGGCTACCTGGCCAAATTCAAATGAAACATAAAAACTTTTGTTGGACCCAAATATTATATTATGAGAATATGACATTTAGGTGTAGAACATGCTTTGAAACTGGGCACTTGTAGAACTTATGTTCTCAAGAAAAAAAACACAAAAAAGAAAAAGAGGTAAGTTTATAAACAAAAAGGATGAAAATTTCCAAATCCACACTTTTTAGATGAAGAGGAATAGGAAAAAATGGAGAGCCAACTAGTCCAAGCAAAAGAGGATATATAGGTTCATTATGGAAATCATGTAGTAGGGGAAGATGAGGTGCATTTTGTTGCCTCTCTTAATCAAAATAGGGTGGGTACAAAATCATTCCAAGTTTCAGATCATGAGGCAAAAGAGAGACTCATGGAGGATGGGGTTAGTGGGCACAAAGTGTGTCCATGTATAAAAAAAATTGAGTCTCAGATAAAGAATATCCTCCAAAGATATTTGTGAGTGTGTTGACTTTGAATCTAGTTGGCCCCAATCCTTGGGAATGGAAACAAGTTGAAAAAAATAAATGAAAGAAGGGAAGATAAGTGATTTCTACATTACATGATTTTCCCCATTGTACAATATGCTTTTTTGTCTTTCGTTTATGTATCTCTTCAAGCCAATTTTGGATGTCTTCTTAGAATTCTTTAAGCATAATCTTTTTTATACATACACCACACAAGATCTAGGCAGGTCCATGTATATACAAAATATGTCTTCTTTCTAATTTGAATGGAATTATGGTTTTCTTTTGGCGGGAAAAAATGTTAATAAAAATTAATATTAAAATTTGTTTTATTTTTTATTCAATATATTTAAAGTAAGGTGAAATTTTCAAAATTTCTTTTCATTGATTATCTCTTTATTATTTTTAAGTAATTGAACTACTTTTTCTTTACATTTTCATATTATTTGGTCTATAATATTTGGTATTAGAGTGGATTGTCCTCAACTCGAAAAATAACTTGGTGAAATTATAAGATGTAGAAAGTACATATCTAAGTATGCTACATCATTTTTTCATAATCTCGTTAAATATAATTTTGTGTTATAGGCCGTGCAAGTTATGGTTTTTGGTTAGGTCTAAAACAAGTTTTAAATAAGTACACTTGGTAAAATAGCTACAGATAACAAAATCCAAACCAAGTTCACCTATAACATTGATGATAAGATAAAATAACGTATTCCAATTCCAATGTTGAAAACTAGAATTAAATTTTGATGACCAATGTCATTATGTTTGAATTTGTGTTTGAATTCAATGACCTTGAAGTTCAACAAAATTTCAATAATAAGACATTAAATAAAATAACTATGTAGTTTATATATATATATAATATTTATTATATATATATATATAATGTTAAATTATTTTGTAATATTATATGTGATATAATTTTATAAATAATTTCAAATTTATATCTGTTATATATAAGTATACATTAACTTAATTTTATAAATAATTTCAAATTTATATATTGTTATATATAAGTTATACTCAATAGTGATAAATAAAATTTTTCAAATTCAAAGTATGATTATAAAAGGCCATAAGTATATAAATATATTTTTACACATCTATCTATGCCTTCAACTTCATGTGTCTACACGGTATATGTGCTCACGATTTGACACTATATATGTTCCCACTATGCAGTGTGAGCCTATAAGGGTTGACATCTTAGTGGTCACAGACTCACGATGGCAAATAGAAAAACTAAAACAAACAAATGCTAGACAAATGGTTATCCTCTCGATCCTTATCTTCTTAGATAATAGATTCATAAGACTAGTCAAACTATTGGCAAAGGCTTCAATCATCAAATTGATGAGGAAGTGTTTAGAACTTCGATTTTAGTGAAAAAAAAAAAAACCCTAGCTGAACAAAAACTCAATTGAAACAAATTAAAATCAAATATTTTTAGGTTCAATTTCATGTTCATATTCATATTGAAGTTTGCCCTTACATTCGACGAACTTCAATGAAAAAGTTCGATTTGATTTAAGGTTCAAAGAATTTAAAATTTCAACCTAAAAATTTGTTGAACCCAATGACTTAGTTGATGACATGATAGTTCATATATGCGCACTCTCTTGAAATAGGAAAAAAAAGAAATTCTAGTAATACATACATAAATTTATCTGGGAATGTCCAAATTAAATGGGAGTATTAAGAGTTTGAAGATAATTGCGTAATGCATCTTATAATGATTTCAATAGTATAGGATTAAATTTTCTGAAGTTATAATTGTTTGAAGGTCAAACTAAAGGACAATCCCCAAATAACATCTTAAAAAGGTACAATCAAACTAGAGTTTTATAGTTTTTTATTGGAATATATGTTTGGATTGGTTCAAAAGAGTGTGATAGAGGAACAATGCTAGATATATGTTCATTAACTCGATTCTTAGCTTCTTATCTTATAGACTCAAAAGACTAGTCAAAATGTTAATGAAGGTTTCAAGAATAAACTTTATGGAGGAAGTGTTTAGAACTTAGATTTTAGTGTGTCTTAAAAAAATAGTTAAACCCTCGTTAAACCCAGTTCAACAATAACTCAATTTAAATAAATTAAAATCAAATATTTTTAAGTTCACATTCATGTTCATATTCTTCATCTTGAAGTTCACCATTACATTCAATGAACTTCAAAGAACAAGTCCAATTTGGTTCTAGGTTTTGTGAATTTTGAAATTCAACCTTGAAATTGTTGAATCCAGTGACTTAGCCAAGACATGGTAGTTCAATGACTTAGCCAAGACATGGTAGTTCATATGAGTATACTCTTTTGGAATAAGGAAAAAACAATAATTTCTAGTAATACAGGCATAACCTTATCTTGGAAGGTCCAAATCAAGTGGGAGTAATGAGAATAGGAATATAATCCCAAATTGAATGTTATAAAAATTTCAACAATATCGTATCAAAATTGGTGATATTATAATACGTTCAAGATCAGGCTAATGGAAAATCCCCAAATAAGATCTTAGGTACATTAACTTGATACTTTTATAACTTTTTAATCAAGTATATGTTTTGGGTTGATTAAAAAAAATTGTGATAAAGAAACATGAGAATTTGGGTAAATATTATTTTTGTTTTGCATGGAAGGGGGTGTTTTATATATATATATATATACTAAAACTAGAGAGTTCATCATTGACACAAGGAGACGAATATCTATGTAAAAATATTTCTAGTTTTGTGGATATAATCTATAAATCCTAGAATATACAATGATAATATAGGTTGACATCATACATTTGGAAAATAAAACACAATTATAAATCTTCAAAAATTATCTCAGAGAAAAAATTAATAATTAATTAAAAGAGATGGGAAACAAATTAGACGATCTCAAATAAATGAAACGGGGGTGCTTGAAATATATAACATGCATCCTTACCCCAAATTCACCCTGTCAGGAAAATGATAAAGAAAAAATCATGCTTGAGTACTGGTCAAATATGAAGAAAAATACATTAGATTTGGAGAACATAGGGTTGGATTCTAATACACATGATCATTCATCACCACACGATCCACATTATTATGGGTTCAATTTGAGTCCAAGAAATTACTTCATTCCATAGATCAATATGAAGAATTGTGATGGTGATTATACTATAATATACACATTTTAGATGGACCAACCCTATGATCTACATTAAGTGACAATTTTAGAAATGATGACTATTACATCCTTGTATTTCGAACCTAATCAATTTATGTAGTACCAATAATTTTTTTTATTGAAAAATGGAGTCTATTTTTTCTTGGTCTACTTTTAAAGATGTTTCATAGTACAATATGGTAATATTAAGAGCAACATCTTCTTCAAAGAATCAATAAATATTAGTATGAAACGTTGATAAATATAACATATTCAACACTTTCAGAAGTCGAATCTTAGATTGAAGAATATTATAGAGGACAATTTGTTGGATCTCATTATGGGAACTTTAAATGACGAAATTTATAATGACATGCACCTATTTGAACCTATATATTTAGAGAAAATTTTGTATAAAAAGGAAAATTGAATTAAAATATGGCTACTAGAAAGGCAACCACTAACCCATATAGACAGGGTAATTCTCCCATTTTTAACCTTCCTCAACCTACAGGGTTATCATCTCAACAATTGGATTAAAAAATAGAAAAGGAGATATGTTTCAATTCTAATGTAAAGTACAACAAAAAGGACAAATAATCGAGTGAGAAGAAATTATTCTATATAGATTTTGAAGAGGAAGAATAGAAAGAATTGGAAGAGACTACTCCAATTATATATTTTCATACTTTGGCTCATATTAGTATTCAACAATGTTGATATATTTTAGTAGTAATCATAATTTCATTAATAATCATTTGACAAAAAATCTTAATTACTTTATATATATGGCACCAAAGTCTTAACTCATAAATTCATTAAGGAAATATGATTGAAAGCAACAAAAAAAATGGAGAAAGAAACAATAGAACTAAGATAAAATAAGTATTGAAAGTAATACCATGTAGTTAAAAAATGAGATGTAACAATAACTAAAGAAAACCCATTTGAAACCATGCAACATTGAAAACTATTTGAAACCATGCAAATTATTGAAAACCATTTGAAACAATGCCATTATTGAAAATTTCATGAAACCATGGTCTATTGGAAATTTCTAGAACCACTTGAATTCATGCAAATTATGAGCCGCCTTTGAATTGTAATGGTTTAGGATAACCCAAAAAAATAAGGATGTGAATTAACCAATGAAAACCGTTACATTTCCATATATTATTTACATGAATTACAATTCATGGAAAATTATTTACAAGAGGGATTAGAAAAAATGGTTGTCACATATGTGCTCCAAAAATTATAACATTAGTTTGATTGATTCTTGATATCCTTGTAGGAGTTAAAAGAGAGAAAATATCTCAAGATATAGAAGGAGTAAGAGTATCCCTCCTTCCAATGTGCATGATGAGAAGACATTGTTTGTTAAGCATATACCAACATTAAAATTTTGTGACATCCATAAATTGTATATAACATTTAATGGTTCCTTGAATCCTAAATGATGATCCCTACCTTTGAAAACCTCAAAAGTTCCCCATTTCAATCCTCGCATGAAGGTTATGATAATTGTTTAAAGAGAGCATGCTTTTTAAAGAAATACAAAGTGCAGTGTGGATTCATGATTGCACAAAAAGGAGTGTATTATGTCACATCACTATAATGCTCCACGGAAGGATCATGTGATAAACAAATATTAAATTTGTAAATAATAAATGCAAAAGAAATAAATTAGCATGCACATATTTATGACATGCTAGAAATGTTTACAATGTTAATCTTCTTAGACTATGGCAATCCAATGTCGATTAATTTCATCTAGTTGTTTCTCAGCATGTAATTTTGAAATATATTTAAAAGTATGGTTCAAAAGTAAAAAAAAAGGAACCTTATTTTAAACTTTGTCAAGATTTGATGAAAATAATTGAAAACATAAAAGACATTGTAAATCCATTTTTTCATGTGCATAAAAAAGGTTCCTTATAGGAACATATAGCTTTATAAATCTTCTTACCCCTCGTTGTGCCCTACTTGATTTTTATGCTAAAATTTCCATGTACGTTCTACCCAAGAAAAAACACTCAAATCACTTCTGCCCCTCTTCACCACAAATGGTAACAATGTGCATGCATTGTTGATAAGACCTTGGAGCATATTTTGTGTCATCTAAATCCACTAAAACCTCTATCTCTTGATTTATTTTTATTTCATTATCAACAATTTCATTGTTCTTCTCATACTTATCATCCCACATTTCTCCCACTTTTTGTTTGGAACTATGATTTTTTTTTTAGTTATGATAAGTAGATTCCTTTAAGAAAGTTCTTCTTACTATTGTTTTATGATAATTTTAGCTACACATTTTAAAATTCTAAATAATATGGTGCTTCTAAAGAAGAAAAATGTTTCTAACTATTTTGATCTTATATAATAGGCTTTCAAATATTAACATACTTAAAAACTAGTTGAATAATTTCCTTGTATAATGGAGTGTTATTTTTGTAATGTACGGTTTTTTTAGTCACAAATTATCTTATATACAATTAAATTTGTATCAATTTATAGATATACATATGTTTTCTCTCATGAAATAAACTTGGCCCCTCAATTTGGTAATCACTAGCTTGATTTTTCAAGAATCTCCCATTCACTTGAATTCAAAAGATTCATGATATCATTAAGTTAGTAATAATTCCCTATAAAATATGTATTTAGAATTCCTATATAAGAATTTAAACTTAATTTCTATTAGTACGTAGCTGAACAACCTTGCAAATTATTATACAATACATATTATTTATCAACATTGCTAGATCTTCATCCTCTTCACATCTTTGAGCCAGTCTCTTTGGCGTTTTTAGTAAACTCTCTAAATCTTGTGATTTTATTCCTAACACCTATTCTTTTTTAATCACTTAAATCTATTTCTCTCTCTTATCACAATCCCTTTTACTTAGCATTGGATTTCATCTAAAATGTTGATAAATGAGATATATGAACAAAAATATAATACCATCCTTGTTACAGCAAGGATTACTTTCTCTAACCGAAACTTTTGATTCATTCATTCATTTATTTTCGAGACTAAGACTTGGTGTTAGTAAAGAAATAAAGTAGGCATTGTATCCCTTGCCTCATTGTTGTGAACTTGTTGTGGAATTTGGAACCTTTCTCAAAGCACTAAATCTTCAATCTCCCTATATGCTCACATAGTATAATTATGAAATAAGTGACCCGTCATCCACACATCATTTATTTTCTTGGAAGGAACAAACATCCCATGGTGTAATTAGGGGAATCTAATTAAAGGATCAAGAACCACATATCCACATACTTGCAATTCAAACCCTTTGTATATGCACTATTCACCTTGCACACACAATCATCACTACACATTTTTTTTTTAACTAACCATTACAAGTAGAGTAATTTCTTATATTTTACTTTGAAAATTTTCACCCAAATATAGCATAAAACTAAGAGGATTTAAATAAGTGACCCTAATCCACATATTTCTTTTTCTTGCTTTGATCATTCCAATTCACATCAAAACCTAGCTTAACTAGGAGGAAAGTAAGTGGCCCTAAATCACCAAATATTTTTTACTTGTTTTGCTAACCACAACTTTTCTTTCATTCATTTATTTTTGGGACCAGGACTTGGTGTTAGTAAAGAAAGAAATTACATAGTGCCTCCCTTGCATCCTTGTGGATAACCTTTGGTGGCATCAAGACTTTTTCTCAAAACATTAAAGCTTCCATCTCCCTATATTCTCACATAGTATAATTAGGAATGAAGTAAGTGGCCCACCATCCTCACATCATTTATTTTCTTCAAAATAACAAACAAGACATAGCGTAATTAGGGGAATTTTATTAAAGGATCATGAACCACATATCCACATGCTTGCAGTTCAAACCATTTGTATGTGAACTATTCACGTTGTACACACCATCACTACTAACCAATTTTTTTTACTAACCATTACAAGTAGAGTAATTGCTTATATTTTACTTTGAAATTTTGCACACAAACATAACATAAAACTAGCAGGATTTATGTAAGTGTTCCTAATCTACATATATTTTACTTGTTTTTCTCATTCTAATTCTCACCATACCTATCTTAACTAAGAGGAAAGTAATTGGCCCTAAGTCCACAAATGTTTTTTTTCTTGTTTTCCTAACCAAAGCTTTTAATTCATTCATTTCCTTTCTGTATCAAGACATGGTGTTAGTAAAGGAATAAAGTAGGAAATTCCACCCTTGCGTCCTTATGGTGAACCTGTGGTGGCATCTGGATTCTTCATCAAAAAAATAAATCTTCTATCTCCCTATATTCTCACATAGTATAATTATGAAAGAAGTAAGCGACCCATCATCCACACATCGTTTCTTTTATTCCAAGGAAAAAGCATAAAATATTATAATTAGGGGAATTGTAAAATATCACCACATATCCACATCCATTCACATTTTGTATGCTCAAAATTTTCAAATGCATGCACATTTACCCCACACACTAAGATGACTTAAACCTTATATAAAGGGTATCCTCTTTCTGGAATATTTGTACTTAGTTTCTTTGAGCTTATATTTTGTTCAACACCCTAAGTGAAGTAAAATGTTTCTCAAAATGACCTTAACCTGAACACACTAAATTCTCCATAGGGGCCACAAGATAATTTATGGTCAGGCTAGGACCACGATGGTAGGAAACACATTAGTCGTTGTGGTTGTTTTTCATATTGAGACATAGAAATTTGTCTTTTAGGGAGCTTAAAATCCCGCATCATCTACTGACAAATATGGTACATGGAAAGAAACCCATGAAGGGGGTAAGCCTTAAGTGGCAGATTATCATGTTGTCATCCAACATATGGTAGGGGTTCTAGGTCCAAACCTAACAACTAGAATTTGAGATTCATCCAGTCCCAATGGATGAAGGTTACTTAGTGGCCAATTCTTAAGGCGTCTTTCCATATAGGTTGAGGTGTGAGAGAATTTAGACCTAGGGTGATCCTAGTTAGGCTAGTGGAAGCATCACTAGCTCTTTTGGGAGGTAGCCTTAGTACATTAGGCCACTATAACCATCCCCATACATTTGTTGGTTTTTTTGCTACTGGAATCGTCACCGGTGAAATTAATGACGTGGCCCCAATTCCATGTTCTAAAATATTCACAAGTCCCAGTTACGACTTGAGTAGAAGGACATTAGGTCTTTTTAGGATTTTCTCTGATACACAAAACCTCAAAAAGCCATTTTTGTTGATTGTTTCACACATTAGAATTAAATGGAAAATTAATCATTTACTTTTTGCTTTGTCTTATGTATGTGATTCATTCGGTTTTCCTAAAGAAAATTCCCCTCACCATATTTTTACACAAACTTACTAGGGAACCCAACATGGGTTACCCATCACTCTAGGTGACTACAATATCTCCCACCATTACAAGGAGCAGTATTTGGTCTCTCACCATTATGGCATAGAAAATATGACCAAGCCACCTTGTTTGGCACATCCATTCTTGGAGCCACCTTATTGGGATATAACTCCTCTGAAGACACCCACACCACTATCCTTCATGGAAATACAAACACTACCCCGTAGGGTACTCCAACCAACCCCACCTCACGTGGTACCCCAACCAATAATACTCTGCAGGGTACACCAATACCAACACCAACACCAACACATAAGGTCATTACATCATGGCTAACACTATCAAGCTACCATTTGTTTCTTATTTAAATATCCTAAATTTGAAGAAACTCACAAATGATCCCATTTCTCGTAATCAAGAATGCCCCCGCATGCCAGCCAATTTACCATTCGATATCCATAAATTCAAAGGAAAATAGGACAAATACGTAGTCAATTGTATCACATCACCTTCCACCTATAGTGGTTTCTTAAATAAACGTGTGTAGATCTACTATTCACTTGTCTTATGATTGTGATTCACTTGACTTACAAGTATATCTTGTATTTGACTATTTAGGAATGGAAATTGATTAGCCACATGAGGAATAGGATGTGTTGTATCAACCTGATTAACCACATGATGATCAAGATGTACCCTATCGATTTGATCAATCAATAGAGGAATAACATGTGCATTATCAAGCTAATAAAATATCACTAAGGAAACACTATCTGCCATATCAAACTAACAAACCACTAGAGGAAGAATATGTTCCCTATCAAGTTCATAAACCACCAGAAGAATGGTTTTCTCCCTCTCAAGTTGATATGATAATAGGGAGTTGCAGTGGTTTGGAAAGGGGTGGGAGGTTTACAGATAATTTGGATGCAAGCACAATAGAGGACCTTTGGGAGCCTATCCTCTAATACTGTTAGAGACCGTGTCAATAACATGATTCAACAATATTTTGAGAAACAATTAGTTATTCCACAATGTCGTATACTACATGGGTTGCTCAAACATAAGAAACTAAAACATGCCACAAAGATTATGGGTGTCCAAGATAGTAAAAGAAGGAAGACGCATATGAATGTCACTAAATATATATTAAAGGAATTCACTATGTTTGGAATATCAAGAAATCCTTATGTTTGAGCTCCTCGTTAGGTAATTATAATTGTTATTGTTGCACCAAAAAGACTAAGACAACAAAATTTGGAAACATTGTTAAAATTGGTCCATGTTTTGAGGAAAACATGCACATGCATACCAAATTCAGGGTTAGAGTAAATGAAAATGATTAATATGCTTGTTGGGATATTATCACCAGGAAACCCTGCGAAGACAAAATTACAACAGGATTCAGAGCACTTGTGGTAGAGTTTTGGGAGAGCCATTTCTGTGTTACTACAGATAGAAAGCATGTCATATGACATTACTGTTGGCTTGAAGGGGCCTGACCCAGGTTCAACATTAAATAACCTAATAAATCCCTACACTATTATCACTTTTGGCATCAGCCTGCAAAGCGCAGATGTAAGTCTCACATGAAGAAGTATGGGGGGATGTTAGAACCAAATTTTCACACCCTAAGATCGTTGTGGTGTCATTTGATTCCTTCTATCACTGCCTTTGTATAGGTTGCTTCACTTTAGGGAATCCGCGACAAGCCCTATATTCCCACCTTCAGTACCTCCACGAAAGGGTATGATCGACCTTCACGCAGTCCTATCCTGCTGCTTAGGTACTTTCACACTCCTATAGTAGCATGCCGTACAAATTCCCCAATTAATCTAAGTGACTTACTTATCTTGTCAAATAATTATAGTTAATACCGCGTAAACAAATATTCGTAATTACATTCAATTATTCAATGTAATTGTGGTTATTAACGCACTATATAAGCACAACAAAGGAAATTCATAAGTAAAATATCCAGATGCATCAACAGAAAGAAGACAAATAAATTGCAGAATATCTATCTTTATTAATATCTTCCAAGTGTTTACAAACTCTATTCACCCCTCGCACACAATTGTAAGGGTCCACGCACTTAGCTACAAACTTCTACCCTAGGCCTGTGTGCACTCAGCTGCAGAGTCTCTACCTATGTTATGACCCAAGACTTAGACTTCTTACTTCAGGTCTACGACTCTCTTTCATTATTCATCATTCTATGTCTCTAAAACTACTTAGAGCTTAGCTATTTTTATACAATCCCATGGTTCACGGACCATGGGTAGATATCTTACAGCCGAATTTACTTTACAGGACTAAGGGTGGACTACCCTTTATGACACTTAACACCTTCATGCTCCATGACCACAAAATGTGGAGACTTTACCATTTTATTACAAACTTTAACTCAAACATGGGCTTTTAGCCCCAAAATTTCCCTTGGGGGACCTTGCTCCCAACAAGCCCCCAACAAAAACATTGTGACTCGCCCTTGAGTCACTCATTAGGCACGAAGATATTTGTACAAATCCCATCCACCCAACCCATATGACCACTACCTCAGTCGTGCATTGAGCTGCCGCCTACTTCGTATCTTCCACTATATTCTCATTCATTGTTCCTGCGCTGTCAGCCTGAAGCTTTTGTTGTGTCACTTTAAGAGTCACAAGCTTGCCTTCAATATTTCCTGTGACTGCGTAAGCTTCCTCCAGCTAGGGCTTTAGTCGTGCCTTCAACATTGTTTCCTTGTGCAACGCTGCGTCCACCTATTCCTTCAGCTGCTTGCCCTCCTACAGCTTGGCTAGCCTTTGTGTCAGTGTGACGGTTTGTACTGTGCCCTTAACTTCATCGTAGCATTATTGTAGTTTGCGTGCTTTCATCTCTAGGCTTTATACATTTGGGTCCTCCTACAAGCTTGTTAGGACCTCAAATGATTGCTTGAACAACTGTGTGCAGTCTGCTATTGCACTTTCCATTGCCACGACTGCCTTTTTGACAATGATCGCCCACTATTCCCTTACTTCTAGCGGTGTGGAGGGCTGGGCCCTCAACTGTAACTCGATAATTTGTAGGTTCAACTACAACTAAACCCACACCATATTAGTCTGAGTATCATGTACCGCTGTGGCCAACCTACGGATGTGTACCTTGACTAGCTCTTCCTCTGGAATGGCCAACTTTGGGACCATTTTGCATGCCTCCTCAATGAAGTGCATAATATTCTTGCTCTGGTTAGTCGCCTCAGTCTCAATGATGATGGATACATTTCTTTGTAGGTCCATCTGTTCATTGTTGATCTGTTGTTCGCTCATCACTTGGAGGGTGCTGCTCTCGGGCCCTCATTTCTGCAATTACTCCATCCTGCAAGAGGGGGAGTGCTTCACGTGGAAGGACTGCCAGGTTCAGCTCAACTCCCTTCAAGGTACTGATAGTGGGTCTGTCAGCTTCATTGTTTGTGGTTAGTGCTCCATCTAGTAGCACTATCGCACTGGAAGCCTTCGTGCGCAGCATATCGACAACCTCTGAAGTGCCGATGGCCAAGCTGGTAGACACCGTACCAGTCTATGACACACGGGTCTACAACTCTTGCAACCCACTCTAGATAGCCCCTAGTATGATTTTTTGTTGCTGTTCAAATTGCTGAAGGGCCTCTGTAGTGACATCTCTATCTGTTTCACCGATATCATGTAAGTCGCCCTTCGTCAATGTGATAGGTTCCATGGAGGTCTTTGTCGCCTTGGATTTCTTTCTGGACCCTCCCTTTTCCAAATTTATTGTACGCTTAATGTGGGCAGATGTCTCCTGAGGGTCCATGTTGTACTGCTCTGTGTATTCCTCTTCGATCTCAGGTGAAGGCGACCGCGCACCTCTATTAGAGCCCTGCTTTGTGCCACCTATCTATTTTCTTGCCTCCTTTCTTTCCTGCTCTGCCTGGGCCTTTTGAATAGCCTCCTTTGTCCTCTTCTCGACCAGTCATGCCATCTTTAGCTTGGAATCCTCCTTCTTCTTCTATGCAGTCGACTTGCTTCCACCCACCATTAAGTCCGTGGTAGTGCACCACTCTGCTGGCCATTAATCAAGCACCACATCGATGGCATCATCCATGACTAGATATGGTAAGTCGTACCACTTCTATGTAGGGTCCTTCTATGCCCTGATTAATACTCGATCGAAATAAACTTTAAACTTAGTGTAACCTTGTAAGTTGGCATACACGATGGGTGACAATCACAGCTTGCAATTAATGGCCAACATGATATTCATCTCCATCAAGATCTAGAAGATCTTATTGTCCCGAACTCGCTAGGCGTCCTTGGTCACCCATAGCGAAGCGTACTTCACTTCTTGAGGGAGGTATGGCATGACCAGAGGGAACTGTTTGTCCTCTGGTAGCTCCCATGCTACCAACACAATCGACAACAAGAGCCACGTGTAGTGGAATGTCTTGCTTTGCTCTTGTGCTTCGCGACAGTTCGCCAGGAACTCTCCGCGAAGGTAGTCCAACCAGTTAAAATGAACTCCTTCCATGCACTGTTGTGTGAGTGCAATAACAGGCGCTGACACCTCATCGGCACAACACTTCCACATCACCTTCCCTGCAAGGATCTCCATTTCTACCTTCATAGTGGGGTCACAGATGCTGGAGATAGCATACCTGCATGACTTCTTCACCAGTTTGAATTTTTCCTTCATTGACTATGTGAGAGCCTACTCATCGCCCTTGCTGCTGAAGATCATCACTAGATTCTCACCTGCATACGATAAGCACATTATGCGGTGAATCAACATATCTATGATGGTTATTGGCTCCTCTAGCTATAGACACCATGCATGCACTAAGCACAACAGCTACTTGATGACCAAAAATGTCAACAAGGTGTGGTTATAGTGTGACACCCAGAGTAGGTTGAGCAAACTTGCCTTCTTCACTCCTTTGAGCCACCTCCACGACTCCAAGATGGTCATTCCTATAGTTGTGTCTATGATGTGGTGCATCAGTTGCTCAGTCGCCAGGTGTGGAAACTTCTCGTGGTCCGCCAAGTCTTAGTCTTCAAGCTTCAGTATCAGCACCTGTGCCAAACGCAGACGGCTGAAAGCAATTTCATGCAGTAGAAGAGGGGTTTACAGCGAGTCTTACTCTCATCAATTCCCTTTTGGACCTTGGATTTAGGCTTGCACAGAGGGACATACTCCGACAACTGTGTAATAGGGTTCGTACCCTAGGCTTCAACCTCCTCTACTTCCATTCTTGCATCCTCATCATCCATCGAGATGTCTTCGATATCTTCCTCATCGGTTTCTATGTTTATAGCCTTGCGTTTCTCTTGTGCAGTAGGCTTTGGTGGGTTTCACCTTGGTGAGGCACGCACAGTTATGGTAGGTTGTTTTCCCTTCTTGTCCTTCACGGTTTCCTTCGTTGGGGTTGGCTTCGGTCTTAGCATTCTCAGGGATTTAGGGACCTCCAGCAATACTTCAGCTACTTCTAGAGTAGCTACGTTGGGAGCAACTACTTCTGCCTATTTTTCCATTTTTGTGCCGGTTCTTCTATGACTTGCTCTGTATTGATAATTTTTGGGGGTGCTGGCATACACTCTCTATCAGTGCTCATGACATCTCGGGCAAGTTCGCAAATGTAGGAGTCTGTTCGAGAACCTCAATGAACTCTGGGTCCATAGGTGTCTCAGAGATCAACAACTTAATTCTCAAAATGCCAAGTGTTTCTTACTCGAGAACCACTTGTAACTTATAGGGCATTTTGAATTCAAATCCGACCATTCCCCCAAAATCGGTTCATTAATGGCAGATTGGCGACAAATTTTGAAGGATCTAAGCCATAAATTTCATCTTAAATGCTAATCGCCCACTCCATTTGGCCTCACTTCTATTGTCTTTTCATGAATAGTGACTGTAACGGTAACTTTCCAGCCGACCTGCATGATTTCTCCCTGGGTAGCGCAGCTCCCTTTGCACTGCCATGGACCCAGTGACACTCCTTTACTTCGCACCATCTTCCAATCGCACAGCTCCCCAACCCAGGCAATGTAGTTTTTAGTCCCACACCTCCTTTTAGATGCCTGGAGAGCTAAGACAATGTTACCTTCATCTAGTCACATGGCTGGACTGCTAGTGTATGGCTTCAAGCGACTCTCATTCACCTTTCTGGGGAAGGGTTCTCCATTCAATTTGACTAGCTGTACCACTCCTCCATCGGTAATCTCCTTAATAACATAAGGTCCTAACCAGTGCATCATGAAGTTCACTGGAAATTTATCAAACTTACTATCATATAACAAAACCAGGTGATTTACCTTAAATGAGCGCAACTTAATGTGTCGATCATGCCATGCCTTTTTGCGCTGCTTTTGGACTTGCTAGTGAAATCCAGCCAAAAATCTCTCTTCTTCTAGCTCATCCATCTGTGCGAGCCTCTCCTCCAGGACTTCATGATCTGTCATTCCTGTGAGCACTGATATGCGCAGACTAGGCACGATGTATTCCATAGGCATTACTGCTTCAACCCCATAGACGAGCCTAAAGGGGGTTTGTCCAGTCAACTTCCTGCAGGTCGTTCGATAAGCCCATAATACTGTAGATATGCGTAGGTCCCAATCACTTCCATGAGCATTGCCAACCTTGGTCAATGCATTTTCAAGCACTTTTTTGAATGCTTCCACTATCCCGTTAGCCTACGGGTGATAAGGTGTTCTCTTTTGGTGATATACCTGAAATTTCTACGTCAGTGCGTTGATCGTCTCATTCAGGAAGTTTGTACCATGATCACTCATCAAGATTTTTGGACAGCCAAATTGCATCAGTACATGCTCAAATAGGAACTTCGCGGTAGTCATGCCCATGCAATCCTTCACCCGCTGTGCCTCTACCCAATGAGTCAAATACTCTGTCGTGGCAGTAATGTACCTTCCTCTTGTCTTTCCTTGTGGCTGAATGGGTCCTACAAAATCTATCACCCACTTCTCGAAGGGTTGCAACATCATTTGTGGATTCAAAGGCATCTCATCCCTCCACGATGGCCTGTCAGTCCTTTGACACACATCAAATGCCTTGCAATATGCTTTTGAGTCCCAATGGAGGTTGGCCACCACAACCCTGTGTGTAGAATCTTTCGCGTAGTTACTCTTCCTGCATAATGTCCTCCCTCGTCACCCCGATGAGCATCTGTGAGGAATTGCTTCTTTCGAACTTAGGTACATACCATCACAATATCTCATCAGTCCCCATCTTGTACAGATGCCCAGCAATGACAGAGAAATGTGCCGCGTGCACCACTAATTCCTTTTTCTACTAGACAGTGTATCCTTTTGGTGCAGTACCTGTCATTAGGAAATATACTATATCCTCAAAATTACCATCTACAATGCGCATTGCAAATAGTTTCTCGTTAGGCAATCCCTCTTCCAAGTTAGTGGGTTCCTCCCCTATTTCGATGCACGACAGATGGTCTGGTCCCGTGTTCAATCATCTACGCTTCACAACAACTTCAAAATCATACTCTTGGAACAATAAGAGCCACATGCAAATTCCCCACCCCCCCAACATAGGCTTATTGACCAGGTACCTCAGCGTAGAGTGATCTGTATACATCTAAAAATAGCCTCCCATTAAGTAGTTCCTATACTTTTGGAGTGCATACACCATATCTAGCCCTTCATGCTCAATGGTGGAATATGTCTTCTCCACTTTGGATAATCTTCTGCTTGCGTACGTGATAGGATGATCCAAGCCTTCTCAACTAGCCTATGTCAGTACTTCTTCCCATGCTATACATGATGCATCGACATATATATGAAACTCTTTCTTCCAATATGAGAAGACTAGAATTGGTGCAATGACCATATTTTCTTTTAATACATCCAAGCTCTTCTTATAGTCATCGTTCCAACAGAATGGGACATCCTTCTTCAAAAATTTTTCCATAGGCGCGGTGATCTGGGCATAACCTTTGATAAATTTTCTATACTATCATGTATGTTTCAGGGTAACACACAGCTGTTTCACACTCCTCGACACTTCCAAGTTCAGTATCACCATGATATTTGCGGGTCTACCATCAATCCCTATCTACAAATCACATGCCCTGACAAGTTCCCAAAAGGAACACAAATCAAACACTTCTTGAGATTAAGCATGATCTGTTATCGTTGACAAGTATCTAGCATCAGGCGCAAGCTTTCTACATGGTGTTTAACTAGCCAAAATACAACCCAGTCATCAAAATATACCTCCATAAACTTATGAATAAATTCCTTGAACGCAGCAATAACTACTCGTGAGAAGATCACAGGTGCATCCTTCAATCCAAACGACATTATAGCTTAATAAAAAAACCCCACTCAGTCACGAAGGTTGTCTTGCTCCTGTCCTCTAGCGTGATTTTGATCTTGTGGCACCCAGAGAACCCATCAGTGAAGGAATATGCTTCTTGGCCACCTACGTTTTAAAACAATTCATTAGTGAACGGAGTCGGGAAAGGATCATGTACACAAGCATCATTCAACTTTATGAGATCCATGCATATCCTTATTTCATCCTTCTGCTTCCTTTCTTATACCACCATTAGACTTACCCAGTCAAATTCTTCCACAGGCTCAATGATGCTTTCTGGGAGCATCTTGTCTAGCTCTAAACGAACCTTTTCCTTATATTTCAGATTGAGATGGTAAGACATTTTCTTAACTAGCTTCGCGTCAGGTTTCAATGTAATATTCATCATTCCTAGGTCCCCGGTTATCCCTTTTAGATCCGTAAACTTGGAAGGGAATAAATCTTGGTAGTCACGGAGCAATTTAGTGACCTTTTCCACCGTCACGTCATCCTAGAAGTCTCCAATATTTGCAAATTTGGGTTCTGCCTCTGTACCAATGTTTACTTGTTTGGTTTTCAACAACGTGGTTATATTAGGGTTCTCAATTTGCGGTCCTTGAACCTCGCGGTGACCTTTTGTTTCTGGAATGTTAATATTCCATGGATCCTCATCCTTTTCTTCAGAAATTACATTATAACATTCTAGCGTGTGGCTCAACTCAGTAGCCCATTTAGGCTGAATCAGGTCTAAAGGATCCTACAATATCCTAAAGATTGATGCTTTCACTTCTTGTATCGCTTCATCAATACTGTCAAACCCATCCTCAAAACTGAATGTCATCATGAATCCCTCCCGTAGGATATCCCATTCATGTGTCCCATGGTGGAGCTCGGTCTCTACATACCAGTTCATCGGGACAATATCCAAGGTGTGACAGAACAAGTGCACCCATTTAGGTTGGGGCTTTTCTCCATAAGCCTAGGTCCATTTGGCCAAATGTTCACGCTGATCATCCTTCCCATCATACTTTTCTGTCATTCACATCTTAGGCTTCCCAAATTGAGTTCTCATCATCCTTCTACATTCACACCAATCATCAAAGTGTCCTTTATGCGTACCCCACCATCTTGCGCGTGTAGCATGTAGGGCCTAGTCCAATGCTTAGAAGTGCTACTTTTTTGGTACCTCCCTTTCATTGAGTGCATCCAGAAAGATATCTATCTCATTCACACCATCATAAGTAGGCATATTTCTTATCTCTAAGGACACACAACATAGCAATCAGGTCATCATGTTGCAGTTCAGCGTAGTCACTTCATGTAACCAGTTCTACCAACACTCTAACTCTTCATCGGAGTTCGAAGTGCAAGAACTCTCACGATCCCATGTAATTCATCCATCCATGGTGGGATTCACCAAATCTTGATCTCACGCCATTATCTTATAGATATAGTCCAATTCATCATCGCTTTCATAATCGCGGACTA
>APFE030325783.1:7876-24428 GCA_000404065.3 Pinus taeda
AAATTAATTTTTTACCATTAAAATTAAATTTTGAAATTGTAAACTTCATTCATTTTATTGATTAAAAAAATATAAATATAATAAAAATATTTAAAAGTGCTTTTATAAACATCCACACAACATTGTTGACTTTTATTTAAAAAACAAACCAAAAGTTATTGCCACTTGCCCAATGATCTTTTCATTATGATGTGACCAATTTTATTTGGACAAATATTCATTGATATAACCAATATTACGATCTTATGATCTTTTTATGTTGTTATGATTTATTCGTTTACTTTCTTAATTTCGATGTTTAACCTAGAGTTTATTTACCTCCTCAATTTATATATTTTACTCGTGGAATTTCTTTAATGTAGATGATAAAAGAAGAAACCCATTATATTAAATTAAAATTTAATAAAGCAGGTATAATGCAAAGAAATCAACAGTGCGACTGACTGGTTACAGAAATGGTGGGCCAACACATATTTACTTGTTGTATATAAGTACTCACTTTATATCTCTTTTCATTATGATGCGACCATTATGATGCGACAAATGTTCGTTGATATAACCAATATTATGATCTTACAATCTTTTTATGTTTTTATGATTTATTCGTTTACTTTTTTAATTTCTAGGTTTAACCTAGAGCTTATTTACATGATCAATTTATATATTCTACATTACTTTGTGGCATATTTACTTGTATATAAATGATGTGATAAGTACTAACTTTTGGCCTCTTATGTCACTATTGGGGATATATATGTATATATATGAGAGATTTGACATTAATTTAGTAGTTTGTAGTAGTTTGTACATGTATTAGGTGATTCATATATTGATGATTTTGTAAATTGTAATAAGTTGTTTAGGTCATTTATTATAGACAAAAAGATTTATAAACATAAAAACTAAAGAAACAAATGGTCAATGTCTTTCCATTATTGAGTTAAAATATAGATCAAATATTGATGCTAAAGCAAGGAAGACAGATGCATCTATGGGATTCTCTTGGATGCCAAGCCATAATATCCTTAATGAATTCAAATTCAACATTAAAGAATCATTGGTGTTTGTCCTTGGTGGCTTTAAGGAAGGAAGGAAGGTGTGTGTGTGTGTTTCTTGATTCATCGATATTAAGAAGTTTAAATGAATTTCGAGGGCTAACATAAGAAAGGGGAGAAATACAACTTATGGTGATATATTTTTAATAGATTATTGAAAAAAATTTAGTAAGGATGTCTTTAACAACATGCTATGAGTAAAGGATTTCTACACAAATAATCCTTTATGTGGTCATCAAACAAACATGTTGCAAATCTTTCTAATCACCTTCTTACTCTCATTTTCAAGAGGTATCCAAATTCTAGGTAAAGTGGCATCTCGCAAGGTGGAGCCAATTACAATACATCTTCTCTAGGTCATTTATGTTACTAGTGGGGAATTTTCTAGAAAAACTTATGTTCATCGATAACATGGCCTTTAACATTTATTCCAAATGGATTGACTTTCAATTGTTCCTCCTACAAATAGATAAAAAAAAATTTGGTCAAGTAAGAGTGGAGCCTTCAATTAACCGCAAGAAAGATTACATATGATACATGTCTTTATAAGTGTAAAGACTAGCAAGGGCAAACTCGTTGATGATTAACCATCTACAAAACCCGAAATAAACTCGAAACCTTACACCTAAATCTTACACATAAACCTCCACCCATTATCCAACCTGATGACCACTCGATAAGATCTCCAGTGATCCAACGGTCATTAAAGAAATCGCTTCAGAGCCTTGCGCGACCCTTACCTGCTTTACGGTGCCGACAGAGAAAATAAATTGTCAATGTATAAAACTTCGGGTCCATTCTTGGACTTTGTTGGAAATAATACTGAGAGGGAGGGTGAATCAGTATTATCTGGTCAATTATTTACTTTTTCAAACCCATAACATATACGCTACTTCAGTTAAATGAACCCGTGTATATACGCAACTACAGATAAGGAAACCCGCGTATACTATGCAGAATTATAATTTACTTTATTCTACAGATGTTGATCATTAAGTTATGTCCCAGAATCATATAAACAGTTGCCAGGAACAATAAAATAGATCAGAAGACAACCACACATAAGAACACAAGATATAAGGTGGAAACCCAATGTGGGTGAAAACCACCTGCTGCAATTCGGCTCTATCTTCTTTTAATTAGAAACTTCTTTTTCTTTTTTCAATGATTATGTACTGGTGCAATCCTTTACCAGTACACAGGATGCTACCTGCAGAGAGCTACAACACTCTCTCATTTTCTAGCTTCTCCTGGAAGGGAGCTACAACCCCCTTAGTTCTTGTACTAGTCGAGATACTAGTATGCAGGCTGCTACCTGCAAAAGGCTACAACCTTCTCTTTCTTCCAGGGACCACGTTTCATAAATTTTCAGACTGGATCCACAAATAACATTAATCAAACATCAAGAATTTCTGCATCAACCAATCACCATTTCACCAGTCAAGACTGAATCAAAATAAACACTACTCAGTCAACTGTACCCAGATCACAGTAACTGTAATCACACCTCAAATTCTAAACCCATATCACTGCAATAATCAACAGAAGCAACTAGAACATAAATTATGAGATGTACGCTACTTCAATATTTAGAAACTTGCATGCATACGCTTCTGTATTAAGATCAACCTGCATATACGCACTTCCGACTTCCAGAAACTGCGTGTATATGCACCTGTGCTAGGATCAACCTACGTATACGTGCTTCTGACTTACAAAACCTACGTGTATACGCACCTGTGCTAAGATCAACCTATGTATATGCGCTTCTGACTTACAGAAACTGCGTGTATACGCTCCTTCGCTTCACTGAACCTGTGTACAGATCTATAAAGATAATTTACCCCTTCAAATGTTCAGATTACCCAGACTATTAGATTTATAGATCAAGCAAGCGCCACATAGATCAGATCAAAATCATACAAAGATACTATCATTCAAGCCTTAAGATTTTGACCCATCAAAAGAACTTATCCTTCTCCTTGTGCTCAGGTTCCTTCTTCCTTCAGATCCAGATCTGCACCATAACCCGATCACTGTATTCCAGATCTAGCACTTTTTCAGATATTTCATCATTCAGATCATGCCTTGCCAAATGATCTCCTTCCTCTTTTATAGCCTTAGACCTTCCACAATACCACGGTCCAAAACCATAACAATTCAATACCATGGACCCAATACTTGGGATCAATACTTATGGCGAGATACCATGGCCCAAAACCATAGGTTCAAATACCAAGGACTAAATACCATGGACTAGAAACAAGTTTTCCCACATGTACGCGCTTTTCCTTGCATGAAAGTGCGTGTATACGCATACGCGCCTTGGGAACGTCCAACCCGCGTGTATACGCGGCTTCGTCAAAGTGAACCTGCGTATATGTCTCTTTCTTCTTTCTGAGTGCCTGAACTGTGATTTGTCACCAGAGTGAGTTGCCATCAAGGACAACACCTATGTCATAGCACCAAAACTGCCAAACCTGTGCCAGAATGCCAACAGACTTAACCTCCTCCCTTGTTGAAACCCGATATCCTTTCGATCCAAATCCCGTAAGATCCGATGATCACTAACGATATCGTCCCAGCAACATGCACCCCTTTTACCATGTTCACGGACCCGATAAGGATTATAAGCCATTAGTTTATAAATGTTCGGGTCCCGTCTAAGACTTAACCTCCGATCACTTTTAGAACCCGATATCCATAAGATTATGCCCCTATTGATCTGACGGTCCTCCGAGATATCGGATTGGAAACTAGCATGATCTTTACCCTTTTACGGATCCGATGAAGATTATAAACTGCTGATCAATAAATATTCGGGTCCGCTTGAAGACTTAACCTTTGATCAATTTCCCACCCAATATCCATTCGATGACGAAGGCCATCAAATATGTGGTCGAAGACCTTCCAACAAGCCCATTGTTTACCAATTTCCCCTCCCTTGTGAATAGCTCTATTTTAAGAATTCTTTATGGGATCAACGGTTATGAATGACTTCTACTTCCGCTTTCTCCTGCTTCCACTAGTCTTCCTACTTGTTCTTTCTTCGTGGTCTGGAAGTGCTCCATGTCTTTGGCTGCCTGTCTTTGGAAATCATCACGCAATTTCCCCGAGGGTGTCGAATCCCAAGCATACCTACTATAACTTTCCTTGAAAAGCACTCCATTCGCCAGACGATCAGCTAGCATATTGGCTTTTATTCGCACATGAACGAAGCTGACCATTCTCAGGGTTCGCAAGTGGGAATGAATACGCTGAAAAACTTGCAAAAGCTGCCAATGTTTTGAAACTTTTCCAGGTGCTTTTCCATTACATATCTTCTTGGCCGCATTAATAACCAATTCATAATCTGCTTCAATGATGGCATTGTGTAAATTTGACTCGATCAGTATTTCCAGGCACTCCTCTAAGGCCATGAGCTCTGCCATGTTATTAGTGGCAGTCCCCAAATGACTATGAAAGATATATTTTATGCACCCCTGCTCATCTCTGATGAACCCGCCAAAACCAACCATCCCTGGGTTACCTTTAGAGGCTCCATCTATATTGATTTTCAAGAAACCATGAGGAGGAGGTTGCCAGAAGTCTTTACCAGCAGTTATCTGGCTCACACCCTTGTTTATGCTTTGGGGAACTAGCGAATGGAGACCCAACTGTAGCAGTATGCGAGCATACTGGGGCAAAGTAGGGTCCTCAGGAGGTCTCCCCAAAAGGGCTCCAACAATGTCTTTGAGCTGTCGTAATATTTGTGCAATAATGTTCTGGGTTGAGCTAGTTTTGTTCTTGAAAATCCTTCCATTGCATTCTTTCCAGACATCCCAGATTATAAAGCCTAGAACCAGAGTCCAAGCTTTGTTGATGATTTCATTGCCTGAGAAGTCTTTTCTCCAATTCTTCAAAGTGTTGGTGATATTGAGTCTGTCCATGTCAGTTTGCCTGAAGATTGAGGCCACCCAATCCCACAAGGTAGAGGTGAATGGGCAGAGGTTGAGTAAGTGTTCCATCATCTCCTCTTGTGAACCACATAGATGCCATTTGGATGGGCCAACAAAGCCCCTTTTAAGAAGATTTTCCCAAGTTAGATTTTTTTTTTCTTGAACCAATCACATAAACAACTTTATTTTCATCCAATGCGGGTGTTGCCAAAGGTCCTTCCATACCTTATCAAGGTTTTGATAATTAAACCCTAGGGCTATTCGTTTAGCTTCTTTGAGGTTAAAGTTACCTACTGTGTTTCTTCCCCATCTCAGTTGGTCAGATGAGGATGATACCAAAATCTTCCTTTGTTCCAAGTCCAAAGCAAGAGAGCCTGCTTGGGCTTTCAAAGAGCTCTCTTCATTATAGCCCAGATCCTTCCATATTCTCCATTTACCATTGTTCCTTACTTGATCCCAAAAGTCACTTACCATACATAAACCTTTGTTGTCAGTGTCATTCTTGAGATCAATTAGTTCTTCCCTAAACAAGGTTGGTTCTTGCTGCCAGTTGTCCTCCTAGATCTTGCCAGGTTCCCAGCTCGGATCTCCCAGAAGCTGTGCTGCTGGACAATGGCTCTATTTTCCCAAGCAAGATTCCAAATGTGGGAGCCCTTGATAAGGCCAGACATTCAGATATGATCCCTCTATTACCAATTATTTGCATATTTTGTTTCCAAAGCTTGGGCCAAGGGGTTGCCGATTCCTTAAGTCACCTCCACCAAAGTTTTTCACCCGAAACTCTGCTGAGGGTTTCAGGGTCATGAAGCCCCAAACCACCATGGGCTTTAGGTTTGTAGAGCTTGTCCAAAGCTACCAAAGGCCACTTCTTTTTATCTTCCCCTTTGCCCCAAAGAAAATCTCTTTGAATATTCTTGATCTGTTGCATAACTCCTTTAGGAGCAGGAAGAGCTGACAGCATGAAAATGGGTATGGCTTGCAGGACAACCTTTGTAAGCACAAGACGCCCTGCCAAATTCAAAGACCTGCATGTCCATTTCCTGATCTTGTCCTGAAGTTTGTTAATTACCGGCTCCCATACTCCCTTACTCAGAGGTTTGTTCGTAAGAGGCATTCCAAGGTACTTAGAAGGTAATTGATCCCTTTGAAACCCTAAAATTCTGGTGAGGTTCCTCTGAATAGAAATGTTAGTGTTAAAAAAGAAAAGATTTGATTTGTCAAGGCTTACCTCGGTACTAGTGGCCATAGCAAAGTTGTTCAAGATTTGTTTAAAATCTTTGGCTTCCTTGACTGTGGGAATACCCTGCAGCATAGTGTCATCCACAAATTGTTGATGAGTTGAAGCAACACCATCTATGGTAAGTTTCAGTCCATGGATTCTTCCTTCCACATTTTCCTTTTTGATCGCTCTGCCTAGCCCTTCCATCATGAGCACAAAGAGGAAGGGGCAGAGCGGATTTCCTTGTCTAAGACCCTTAAAAGGCATAAAGGCTCTTGAGGGTGAGCCATTAAGCAAGATTGAAAAACTAGCCGTGGATACAAGGGCCATAACCCGTCTAATCCAGTTGTGGTCGAAACCATAAGCTCTTAACACTACCCTGATGTAAGACCAGCTTAACTTATCATAAGATTTCGCTAGGTAAAGCTATATGATCATACCAACTTGCTTATTTATATTAAGAGAGTGCACCACCTCGTGAGCTTGTATGATGTTATTGAGAATTTGTCTTCCTTCCACATAACCAGTTTGCTCCTCTAAGACAAGAGTTGGAAGAAAGGGCTTGAGTCTGTTGGCGATCACTTTTGAAAGAATTTTGTACACCACATTACATAAAGCTATGGGTCTGAATTTGTCCAGTGTCATAGCTTTTTCCTGCTTTGGAATCAAAGCTATGAAAGAGGCATTGAGAGCCTTCAAAACCATTTTGGATCTTCTTGAGCCTTCCACAACTTCAAGGATGTCTTGTTTGACTGTTTTCAAGCATGCTTTGAAGAAGTCCACATTGAACCCATCCGGGCTAGGAGCTTTCCCATTTTGCATTTCATTGATAACTTCACTGACCTCATCTTTAAACACTGGCCTGTTAAGATTGTGATTGCCTTCCTTCGTTATAAGCTTTGCAATGTGCTTTGTGAAATTTTTAATGAACCGTTACCTGTCTAAGAGAGGCTCCTTTGCTATGCTAAGGAAGTGTTGTACTAGGATAGATTCCATTTCTTTATGGGAGACGAGCTCTTTCCCTTGAAAATATCTGAGTTTTGAAATTTTGTTATGTGACCTGTGATCCAAAGTTGATTTATGAAAAAACTTCGTGTTCCTTTCCCCTTCTCTAATCCACTGCACCCTCAATTTTTGTCTCCAGAAAATCTCCTCTTGCATGCACCTATCTTCCCATTCCTTTTGAAGAGAATCGGCTTGAGTTTTCCTTTCCTCAGTAAAACCATTTGTGATGATGATCTGATTAATCCCCTGAATTTTTTTTTCAACTTCTCTTTTGGCTTTAAAAATATTGCCAAACTCTTTTTTGTTCCAATCTTTAAGTTTGAATATGATGTGTTTAATTCTTTGTTGCAGCATGAACATTTTAGTGCCTTGAACGGGCAAATCTTCCATCCACCATTTGTCAATATTGCTGGTGAATTCAGGGTGAGAGAGCCATACATTTTAAAACCTAAAAGGTCTATTCCTCGGTGTACCCATAAAAGTGGCTTCAAGCTGGACAGGCCACTGGTCCGAGCCTCCAAAGGGAAGGATTAAAGCTGACATGTCAAGACCTGTGAGAAGGAGGTCCTCTAAGATTATGAATCTATCTAGTTTAGACGCAACTTGAGAAGCCCCTCCTCTCTTATTGTTCTATGTGAAAGTGCCATTTATTGTTTCAGCATCCACTAATCCCATGTTATTTATGAAGTTTTGGAAGGCAATGGAGTCTTTTCCTAGTGTTTTGGTGCCACCCTTTTTCTCTGTAATATATTTGATCATATTGAAATCCCCTGCCAGAATCCAGGGCATATTAGGATATCTCTCTCTTAGCTCCTTAAGGGAGGTGAGAAGCTTGAGTTTGTCTTCTAGTTTTTGAGGACCATAGACATTTGTAATCATGTAGATCTCCTTATCACCCAAAGGTTGAATCACCAATGATAGATAGTTCTTGGACGCTTCAGCATCCAGGATTCCAAGTTTCTGGGGATCTAAAAGCGTAAGAATCCCCCCTGCTAAGTTATCCGCCTCAACCTCTAGATACTCATACTTGATTAACCATTTTCTATGTATTTATTTGATCTTGTCCATCAAACACTTTGTTTCCTAAATAAAAACTATATCTGGTTTTTCTTATTTTATTCTACTGCTAAGATTTCTTTTTTTCCTTTTACTTCCTAGTCCCATAATGTTCCAGGTTGTAAGCTTCATTAAGAAAGGTTTGTAAAGGAGTAACTTGTGATATCTCTCATATTACCTGAGTTAATCATGAGTTTTCCACATTCGGTTAGCAGCTCATTCTATATTTTTATTCCTCTTTTCCTACCCGGGTTCATGGAAGAGTGCCTCGGTGTTTTCTCCATTGTTTTCATCCCTCTATTCTCCTAGTTTTCATGGTTTCTTTTGACTTTAGAACCCTTCAATTGGGATCTCCAGAGGAAGAGCTGTTGAACCCTGTCAAACTCCTCTTTTGGTAGGAAGTCAACCCCTTTGGTAATACCCTGCTCCATAAACTTTTCTAGATCTAAGTTCTCCCTCTCTAGAATCTCCTACAGTTCACGGTCCTCCGTTCCTGCCTCACTTGGGGTCATCTCATGGTCCCTACTAACCTCCACAATGCTCGATAGATCATCTTTTTGTTGGTTGTTCTCTGGTATATCCTCCATGCTAGCATCCCTATCCTTCTCAGTGGGATTAGTCTCTAATTCCTGGTTTGCCCCATTGTTTCCAACTTCTTCTTCTAATATCTTGAAACTATTGTGGCTTAGTTGCACGTCCTTGTTGATTTTCTTTTGGTACCGCATTCCTCATTTCCCTTTACCTCCCAACTTAATGAAACCCTCGGGATCTTTGCCTGTGGTGGTTTTTGTGTTGCTCTCCAGTTTGTTGGATGGACAGTCTCTGTATAGGAGCCCGTGTTCATGACACTTATGACACCTAAATGGGACATGTTCATAGTCCACCGTCTGCACCCATTCTTCGTCATACACTTCTAAAATGATCTCGTCCGGAAGTGCCCCAGATAAGTCCATTTCCACACAAATCCGGGTGAAGGAAGTGTATTTTCCTCTTAGAGTCGCATCTGATATCTTTATAAAATGCCCTAGTTTGTTGCTGATAGCCTTTAGAGACTCCGACAATCAATATTCTAAAGGAAGGGAGTAAAGTCTTATCCATACCGATACCGAAGTGAACGTTTCTCGTTTTGGGACAAAATTCATCACCCATGGTCGCATGTAAAGGCCTGCAGCAGCGTAAAAATAGGGTTCTCCCTCGAACACTTTGTCTTTATCTTCTAAGCTCGTGAACACCACCGTAAAGAAGCCCTTGGACCCAAGGTGAAGGTTTATTTCACCCTTTGGTTTCCAGTGGTTCCTTATCCATGCATGCAAAGCCTTCTCCATCGGCCAAATACCCATAAATTTGCATATAACCGTGTGTTCTACCATGTGATCTCTGTGCACCTGTAGCGCTGGGTCACTTAAAATGACCTGAGGAATAATGGTTGACTTGGGTTTACAGACCCCTGTCACACTCATAGGTGCAACTTTCTGACTGTTGCCCTCTTTCCTCTTCTCCCTGCTATGTTCCTCATGATTCTCTTCCTGTCCGTGAGGTCTAATATTTCCTGTGTTGATATCCTCAGTTATCACCTTTGTTGGTTTCTTGAAGCGAAGCAGATCAACTCCCTTGCTTCTTTTCAAAAATACTTGACTGTAGGAGGGAGCAGAACTCCCTCCTCCACGACACGCCATGGTTACCAGCGGCCTAACCCTAACTCAAACCCTAGTTCAGATTGCAGAGCCACTAGATGGATTGTGCCAATCCCTTCAACGCTTTCCCTACAAATAGATAAATTAATATAAGGTGCTTATTGACTAAATTTGGAAAACTATGTCAACACTTGTACACTTACCTTAATTAAAAACTCTATTGTTTCATGATATTCACACAATCTAACATTGTCATTTGGTTTTATACACTTCAATTCATGTGTTTATATAGAATGTGGTTTAGTTATAATTTAAAAGTTACATGATGTAGTTGTTACAACAAAATCTAGCACCTAGTGCAAAGCTTCAAGTCTAGGTGATATGGACAATATGTAACACGTGGGAGTGTCACCATTGTCACATCAACAACTACTCCCCTGTCTTTAGTGAAGGGGGTAATCCAACACAAGGGAAGCTTCCCTAATATGACTTAGGGATCAAATAACTGAAGGATCTTAAGCTAATTACCCCCCTAAGGATCCTATAACATAGATCCATCAAATAAAGGTATGGAAAATTACGACTTGAGGTGGATGACAAAATAAATTATATATTTGGTTTCAAGGGATTTGTGTGTAATATAAAGGCTATGGTTGGTCTAAATAGTCTCAAATAGGTTTCTCGAACAAACCAAACCAAGAAAATACTCAAGGTTTTTATAAACTAGGGTTTTAAAACAATAAATTGCATCAAAACAATAATTTATAATAGCAAATTTAGCCATGAAAATTGTGCATAAGCTATGTGAAATGAAGGTTAAATTAGAGAGCAAACTAGGTACAACGTTACAACAAATTTTGACAACTAATAATGCATAAAATAACATATATAACCTTGATGTCAACCCTAGAGAAAGGTTGAAAATGCATGGAAAACTTTAATTTTTCATCTGTAGTGTTCTTTTACGCAATGTCTAACCTCATGGAATACATCAACAAGTCATTAAATGCTTAAAATATAAGTTTTGTTGTAATTTAATCCTAATTTACCATTAAATAAAAATGATTTTTTTTTTTTTTAAGAATGCTACAAGAGAGATATACTAGTACCTTTTCAATCTAGGGCATATGATTTCTAGGATACAAACTATTCTATGGGTTCATTGGAGTGATAGAAAATCCAAAAAAAAAGGGAAAATACGCTAAATTACCCTAAGGTTGGAGTTTTAGGTTCTCAATTTTCTAGATGATTTAGGGAAAGAAAAACTTATTTCTATTCCCCAAATATTTGGAGGAAGGGTTTAGCTCAACAAGTGACAACAAAGCAAATACAAAATAAACTAGCTTAACACAAAAAAATTATCCCATGGAACATCATAGCAATATAAAGCAAATAAGTTAACCTACTTCAACATGTAACAACCAAGATCAACCTTAAGCATCCATGAAGAAGTTATCACATCATATCATGAATCCACACAATAGAAGTTATTCAAATAGTCCTCCAAAGTGCGCAAGACAGAAGTATCACCAAACAAGAGAAGTTATGATCCAGGTGTCACATTCCATCTAAGAGACAAATTGAATCCCTATATATATGTGGGTGATCAATCCATTTTACCTCTAATTTGATTTAAAAACATATAAAATCAAGTTATTTATCATACAACACGAATAGGCCATAAATTTGATCCCTAAATATAGCCAAAATAATGAAATTAAACCTCTATTAGGGTGTTGGAATTTCTAAGTCTAACTGTTAGAAGTCCTTCCTGTACTTTCTAATTTATCTCTTCCTACTTGTTCTGTTAATTAACAAGTTATTTACTATGTGAATAGTAAAAATTAATACAAGTACAGTCTCAACACATACAGATCATCAACTGAAGGAAAAACAAGTACATAAGTGACACCATTATTTTTGGACTAACGTCCCCGGAAAAACCCAATGCAGGAAAACCGGTGCAGTGATTTGAGGGTTTTATTATTAAGCAGTTTTAGAATACAATCTGGGTGCTAGAAATGGCTCACCCAACAGAGAATTCCCTCGACAGTAGTACCTCTTAGTCGGAGACAAATATTAGCCCCAATCTGCCCCATGAAATCTCCCAACGTCAACCTCTAAGGTCTGCGTCAGCCTCTCTGGCCCAGCGTCGGCCTCTCAGGGCTCTGTGTCAGCCTCTGGAGGCTCTGCATTGCCTTTGGCTGCTTCTACGTGGCCTCTAGTTGGCTCTGTGTAGACCCTCTCCCGGCTTCTGCGCTGATTCTCCTGGTACTATCTCTGCCTCTCTGCTACTGAATTCACTGCCCCTTAGCTGCAACTCTGATCACTCCTTCGATTTCCTCTGCAAGCCCTGCCCCAGAAAATTGAATTCTTGATTAACTCAGTGTTTTCTCCAATTGACCCTCAAGCCTCCTCTTATACTTTTCTTGTTGACAATTCAGCGACCGAGATTAAGTCCCTAATCAACAACTAAGATTAGATCTGGCTTGATCCATGACTTTTGGACCATTCTAACTTAGTTTTATATTAATTCACATTAATATTTTATTTTCCCTAGTTTAGACTTAGGGATTCCATTAAAACTATTAATTATTTTAATATCTCCCAAACTGGTTAGATTCTGCTCAAACCATTTCTAGGTATTGGATATCTCATGTGATTTAGCCTCTCCACAAATTTTCGTGGCTAGAGCACATCTGATGCTACCCCAAATCAACATAGGTCACATGTGTGAACAAAATCTCCTCCAATTGGTGATGCCACCTTTAAAATTGATGTTTCTCCATGATATGGTGTAAAAAATGTCTCTAAATGGATGAGGTTACTTGTCATCAAATTAGACCTCTCAAACCCCAACATCACCCTCCAAAAATGCCTCTAGTATTTGTTAATTTTAGCAACTTAGGGACAAATTCCCTCCTTTGGACAATCTTCCTCTTCAAGGAAGACCCCTACTAGCCCTTGGAAGAATTTAATTTGGTTAAGGAAAAATATATTTTAATATGGAAACCCTCATGTGCACAAAAAGGTCAGGTCGGCTCAAAAGAGAAATTGGACACCCTTGGAAGCATATAAATACAAATGACATTAACCTCATTTGGACATCATCATCATCATCATAATTCATTCTTCTTTCTTTTGTTTGATTCACACAGGTCTGAGGTAATTGACAGAGATTGGTTCAAACAGGTCCATAATTGTAGGGCATGAATCTCGCACGTGTGATTAGGGTTTTTGGTTCCCATCTGCAGGGATGCTACAGGTAACTTTTAGTTGCAACCGCAGACAGAGAGGCTCATGAGTGTCATTGGAGAGTTCAGTCGCACACACATCTCTCTCTCCGTGCGATTGGAACCTAGGGTTTGATTTTTACAATTGGTCACAAAGTTCGACAGTTGACCACATATATTGACAGTTGATTGTAGCGTTTTGAATTAGGTTTTGATTATTAGCATTATTGTGTTCATCCCTTGGATGTTGTTTAGTTAATTTTGATGGATAGTGTTGTGGTTGAAGATATGAATGATTGCACTCTCTCTTTTCTGAAACATTAAATGACAATATAATAAGAAGAAGAATTTGAAAGGGTTTTCCTCCTTGTGGGGATTTTCCCTGGTCCCCGACCAATCATTTTATCTCTATGTGTGAATGTTTTTCTTCTATTGCTCCTTTATGTTCGATTGCATTGATGATGATATTGTTCTTTCTATATAATTTAATTTGTTGTTGAATAATGTTGTGAAGTAGAATAATGTTATAATGTTGTGGGATGAATTCAATATGTAAATGATGAAATGCAATTATCTAAAGCAAAGAACAATATAGCTCGAAGAAAATTAAAATGATATCAGAGCTGGGCTGAAGAAAAGTCATTGAGATTACCCCTGAGAAAAAACCATTGATGGAAGCAAGAGAAGATGGAGGAGACCTAAAAGAATAGTAGGGTTTGAAGGAAACACTATGCAATATGATTATTAGGGTGTTGATGCCTCGAAAATCGCTGCAACAACATTGGGGAAACCACCCGGTCCGGACCTTAGTGCAACTCCTTTTCCGTTTGGGGTAGTGGCTCCGACTGGGGATAATGGGACCAGTTTCCTAGAAATAGATAAATGGGATGAGTGAATGATTTATAGATAACACTAGCGGTGAGCGAAAGGCTAAAACTATTAACAGAAATATAAATAAATGAAACTATCCCGGGAATCTATTGAGCTCTAAAGCGTAGCATTTGATGCTCTATGTCTAAAAGATAAGCATATAGATGACTGTATCTTCACAACATAGATATTAAATCATTTAAGATTGTTGTGCTTAAATAGTTAAGTAGAGCGATTGAAGTGAAATTACCACACTTTATACATTTATATCATTGTCATAAACATGATTAAAACGCAAAGGCAGATCGTTAAACACCCAATAGTGGAATGAATAAGATTTGCTGTTATAGCGCATGCATATAATCAACGATAGCAAGAATAATTACATAACAATTCATATAAACGGAATGAATTCAGACATAGATAGAAATACCATATGAGCTGCATGACACTCCCAGATATCAATCGCTATGTGCAGTTCTTCCTTTAACACAAAAAACATTCTTCAATCAACGACAATAGTGCACAATTGCATAAAGAAACTTTCTCATTAAAGTAAGAACAACTGGTCGAGTTTCATAAAAGAATATTGGCTGAAGCACAGTAGTGCAAACTTCAGTCTGTTAAGTCTCTTACAAAATTTTACGACCCTTTCTAAAAACATGAAAGGGTCTATAAATACAATACTAATTTAAATATCTACTAAACAAAAATGCTACTAAACTGATATCAATAACTTTTGATCCTATTTTGGCTAGCGATCTGGCGAGCTGGAGGGTGATTCATCAAGTTGGCTGCTTTCCTTTGAATCTGAGCTGATTTTTCGCCAGCATTGGCTCAATTTCCGGAGGTTTGTTGAGGCGCGAACTGAGCTGGGCAGCATAGGTAGCATCTTGAATATTGGGGATCATACACTCGATTGCATCTGTCAAACACTTCAGGGCGGCTCTTTGTGTATGTGGCTTAATTAGGAAAAGCCAATATGCTTCCAAGTTTAAACTATTAACCCCGACGATTAATCTTCCCTTTTCTTCTAACTCAGGGTAACATGATTGCTCCAATGCATTTGTTGTTGTCATCTTTCCTGGTGTACATTGGGAAATCATATTCGCCAAGTAGAGAGTGTTGTTGACTAAATCAACTAGATTGCTAGAATTTGATCTACATCTTGAAGCTGCTCTCTCTGCTTTCAACACCTGAGTGTGCCATTCTGTGAAAAGTATATCTTTATATGTTTCAAGTATCCTGGGCAAATTTGCTGCTTTTCCCTGATTCGAATCTTGCCATTCAAGATGTTCGGTAATGGCCTCATCGGCTTGATTTAAATCTTCCCTAGCTTTCTCTACCTGTTCATTTATGGATGTGGTTAATTCGCACAGTGGCTCAGCTTGAGCGATCTGTTGACACAAGAGTTTAACCTGAGATATTAGCGCATTGTTTATCAATTATGCTTCTTTTCTGAACTCTGTCACTTGCGAAGCGCCTTTTATCTTTTCTAGCTGCGATGACATTTGAGCGATTTGCTCATCTTTGGTTTTCACCATTTGTTCATTCGCTGCTTTCAACTTTTCCAATGCCTCTGTCAATTCTTTTTGTTTCTGGATCACAGCCTGGTCAATCCTTTGCTTTTCCGCTTGCAATTGCTGGGTTAATTGATTATTCATTTGCTGTTGTGCCAGCAACTGCTCCTCTGCTTACACTGCCCTCTGCTTTGTTTCGGCCAACTCTGTCTATAATGTGGAGATTTCTTGGTCCTTATTCTTCAATAAAAGGCTTACCTCCGATGCTTTGTCGATTGTTGCTGCCGAATAGGCTCCAGCATACTGTGACAACTTTGTTAAATCATTGGAGGGGTCCAATTTCTCCTTCCATACTATATTACCCGTGACCGTTTGCTCTGGAAAGATAGAAGGTTGATCAATCCTTCGTCTTTTCCTTGATCGCTTTACAACTGCTCTATGCCTCGGGCTGTAGAAAACATCCAATGGAGGAATATCTTCTACCTGCAAAATGATCTGATCGGTGGGATCTTTTGGAATTATTTCAACATCCTTAGACTTAGGTGGGCCACTGGTTCCACTTAGAACCTGAGATGAGGTAACGTCTTGCGTGTCGCTGGTCTTAGAAGTGTCTGTATCTTTTGAGCGTTTTGATCCACTGATGATAGAATCAAACTGCTGCCATTCCTGGAGCAATTTGGGGTTTGTGGTAGTGTCCACATTGACATTAGTAGTGGTATGTTGCCCTTGCTCAGTTTGAGACTCCTTCTGTACTTGTTCCTGTTCTTTCTTCTGATGCTCCTCCTGTTCTTTCTTATGATGCTCCTCCTGTTCTTTCTTTAGCCGTTCTTCCTGCTCCTTCCTATGCTTTTCCTCTTGTTCTTTCCTCTGCTTTTCCTCCTGCTCCTTATTATGATCTTTTGCTATAGCAGGAGGTTCCTTTGTCTGTTGCCGACCAGGCTCACTTGACGATGTCGCTGGGGTCGTTGCTAATAAATCTAGAGGCAGAGTTTGCAACCTCTGCTCTCTAAGTTTATTAAATT
>APFE030325783.1:37865-119494 GCA_000404065.3 Pinus taeda
GCAAATGATACATTTGCCTTAAGTCATCTGCCTTGAATGATCCGAAAATCCTCCCATCTCTGGTGCTGAAAGTTCTGTCCATGATTGGGATTTCTTCAATTGCCCATCACACAACGTCTGTGTATGGGAGAATTTTCTCCCTGGCTGCTATCTTGTGAAGGAAAGAGTCGGCTAAATCTTTGAGAGTGCAATCAGACTTCCGTAGTGAATCCGCGGTAGCTTCTGTTACCGTCTTCTTTGGTTTCTCGGCTTCAATTAAGTCGTAAGTGCCTTGCCAAGTCACTCTGGTGAGGCCCGTGCATGTAGTATCAGATATTAGGCCTTTCTTCTTGTTTGCAGGAGCTTGTCCTGCGACAGGTGGATTGGAAGCACCCGCAGTCTTCTTAGATTTCTTACCCACCATGCTCAAACTCCTGTCTATGAATGAATTCTGCACAGAGAGGCAATTGTGCGTAATACAGAGAGATAACAATGAAAACTCGCAAATGATAACATATGACTAGGTGCGCAGTAATATATTCAGCTTTTCAAACGGGCGCGGAGACAATCCATACAAAGATTTTAAGACATGATTCCATTAATTGGCCGTATAAAACCTGCCACCCTATAAATGCCCATTATATCGTTATTTGGGCGAGTAATCTCCTTAAGCATGCAATGGACGTATTGGCGGCCGAGCGGAAATGATTAAGCCTTAAATATGAATAAATTGAGCTTTCCAATCACTTTAACGGCTTTTTATTGAAAACTGTGCCTTATCGCATCGCATCGGGGGATGACAAGCGCGCCTTAACAATGTATATTGAGTACCTCCGATCGCCGAATGCGATATCGCATCGGTGAAAAGCTTTATGCGCATCAAGACTTTAGTAAAGGTAACCCGTCGATCGCCGATTGCCGATAGCACATCGCATCGGGGCTAATGGTGTGGGGTGCTTTGAAATGTGCATTGGATATTGCCGATCGCCGAATGCGATATCGCATCGGCGGAAAGCTTTGTGCCACTTTATATATCTCTTATGTCATTGCGATATGTGATCTTGCGATTGCTTTATTGCAATGACAAAGATTTGCGTTATTTCTTTAAAAAGGGTTTGTTCAAAAAGGGTTTTATAAACGCATTCATTTGATTATCGGATTTTTTGAACAATAGAAGTATTGATATCAATTTTATTTTAAAGGGACCCATTTCATATGTTATTGTTTTATGAATAAAAATGATATGAAATGGGGGGTTGTTTGTAGAGCACAACATAGGGTTTGATGGATATCATGAGGTTAAGGTTTGTAAGAAAGCCTAAAATATGATAAAATCTTGAAACCTTAGCATCATCAATGAGAATTTTCTCTAGCCCTTGTGACAGATTTAAGTGAAACCCTAGATGGGATAGTGTCAATTAGGCCCAATTGTCGATGAGATCGATGGAATAATTAAAGACAACATTGTTACATGGATAATGGGTAGAACTAACTCTTGAAGGCTAGTTCAAGAGGGAGTTCATCACCTCTTGTTAAAGGTAAGTACATTTTAGGATGATGTTATTTCTTTGTGATACTATTCTTGTTTTAAATTATCATTTTGACTATTGCTTCTTGCATATTTGAGCATGTGAATACTTATAACCTCTAAGATGAGATGTGATAAGGAGATCCTTCTTGAGAATCATCTAAGGTGCAAGAAAAGAAAGCTAGTGCAAGAAGAGAATAGTTGGTGTTGGAAAAGGAAAGAAGTACCTAAATAAAGTTTTTTAAAGTTTTCAAAGTAGCATCCAGAAATTTCAATATGCAAATACTACAACTCTCAATAAAAAATAAGAGCAACAAGTTGCAAAGGTATATGAATACTACAAGGTATGTATAATGTATTGTTTCAATGTTATGATTTAGTTTCAAGATTAGGAGACAAGTTGAGCCATAAGGTATTATGAGAATATCACCTTCATCAATGGCTCACATGCATATGAAAGTAAGTTTTATATATGGTACATGTGATATATTGGTGCACTTGATATTTGAAAAGTATCTTACAGTTTAGATATGATGGATTTATTGATTTTATGAAGCAAGCTAGATACATTTTATTTATTTATTTATTCTTTTTGTTGTTGTTGTTGTTGTATATATAGTGACTTGGTACTATTGTTAATGCTTGTGATAAGCATGGTAACCTTGATGATTAAAGTGTAACAATAAGATTGATATCAAGGACCTTCTTGTTAGGTTTTGATAAGCTTAGTAAATTTAACAATGCGTTAAATTTGGATGCCCTGTCTTGATATTTGAGTAATATGATAAAGAAGTGATGTAGTGATTATTATCCTTGAAGTATGTTGATACACTTGTCAACTTGCCTAATTATTTGACACTAACTCTTGATGAATGTTTGATGTCATGTTCATATTTGTTGATGAAGTAGTTGATGTTGATATGCTATGAATATGATGTATAACTGTTTGAAGAAACTGATATAGTTTGAATTCATGATCTAACAATTTTGTTGATGCATGAAAGCATTATAATAGACAGGTTGATGTCTTGAATTATGATGATCCATTCAAAGGGAGAAACTGTCCATGAGATCTCTACACCTATTATTAATTACAGAAAATGAATAGAAGACACTTGACTATCAAAGGAAGGATACTAGAAATGAATAACCATATGATATTGTTAAAAAGTTTTTGGTAAGTTTTGATCTAAGCATAGAAGGTTTATCCTAGTCTAAGCCTCAACCACTGTGAAAAAGGCTTAAGGGTGTAGTTAAAAGCCTCTCAACCACATGGAAGAAGGCTTATGCGTGCGGTTGAACCTGTAAAACTAAAATTCTATGGGACCAAGAGTGTACCAGGAATATGGCATACCTATAGACATAGAACAAATGATGGAGAGTTCTATGAGCAAGGAATTTTTTAATATCTACATCATGTTTTACTTATTATAGAGAGAGTAAATGTCTTGCCTACTATTGTGTTTATAATATGCATATCACAATGTTGTTTGCCTTGACTTGATCATTTCAGCTAGTATATGCCAATATTTGGTAAAATTTGCAAGGGTTTTGGCAAAGATTTTACTATTGGCTTGATTTAATATAGATGATAAGTATCGGAATTTTGACATGGTGATTAACCGTTCATAGATATGTTTTGGCTTATGGATTGGTTGAATTTACTGTGATAACAAGTTAGGGTTTTTTATTCAATACTTGATAATGGTGATTTTCCTTGATGTGAAATGATAGTGTTATGTGGGCATAGTGACATTTAGTGACTAATATTGGTATTCAATATTGACTATGTATTGGCATCATTAGCACTTGACACATCGATTGAAGTGTAAATTGTTATGGTTCACTATGTAGTGATATGATAATGAATGCATAAAAATTATATCTTATCCTTGGTGTATGCATTCACATCTAGGGACATAAATGATGATCATGAGGAGGGTTATTTATTGGTAAATAAAAAGTTGTTGACATGACAATAGATAGAGTTGTAACCTAGTATTTGGGTGTGAGTTATTCTTAACATCTAGTCCAAAGAGTTTGTCACAATGATATTGGCAGAAAATTTTATGGCTTTGATATTAGTTTTGATTTGGCATCTCAGGCTTGGTAAGCTGATTTAGTTGAGTTGATTGCATAGTATTGATTTTTATGAGGCTGAGTATATTGGTTTGATCAGTATAATGTTTGCAGGTAGCATTGTATGGTTTGAAGCAAGCTTTCTAAGCCTGTCATGTTTGCATTGAAAGTTACCTAATGAAGCCTAGAAGATTTGTTGATTCTAACCTCTACTTCAAAATTGGCCCAAGGTATGCCTTTGATTTTGGTTTTATATGTTGATGATCTATTCTTGACAAGTAATGAGCCTCTCATGATCAAAGTAAGAGGGAGTTGGCCTCTGAACTTTGAAATGAAGAATCTTGGCATGATGAATTACTTTATGAAGTTTGGAAAAGAAAATATATATTGTGAAGCTATTGAAGATTTTTTGGAAAGTGGAAATGCAAATCCTTAGACACTCTGATTGAATGACAAAAAGTTATGAAAAATATGTTGTTGAACCTGAATTGGCAACCGATAATTGATTAAGGCATTGATGTTCCTTGTGAACACCCATCTAGACACATGTTTTATAGAGAAAAACCTGATTGATTAATGATTGAGCTGCTTCATTCACATTGGTTTGCCACTAAGCACACTTTGAGATAAATAGCATGGGACAATAAATCTTGGTTTGAGATATAGTACAAGAGATGTATGACTGGATGAATGCAAAAATGATGACATAAATAACACATTTGGGTATCATTTTAGCTTTGGATCTACCATGGCATTTTGATGAGTTGGAAATAGAAGTTTGGAACTTTAAGCATGACCAAGGTTGAGTAGATTATTGCTAGCATGGCTAGTTGTGGGGTAGTTTGGTTGAGGAATCCATTTGGAGAATTTTTTGAGTAGATTTTAGATATGACAGTGATACATTGCGACAATAAAGAGTGGGATTTGACTAGCAGAAAATCCCTTATATTGATGAGACTAAGATATATTCATGCATTGAGACAATATTGCTATATGAGACAAGCTTAGGCTTTTGGTTGATACCTCCGTGGGAGGGAGGATGAATAAGGTATCCTTTTGTGCCATGTATTTATTCTAACGTAATATTTGATGTAATGTCCTGCATGAATATGAAAATAGAGGATTGCTGCTCTTGATAATGCATGAGGAATTATGATTGAACTTTTTAGTAAGAAAGTAATGAATATGAGAACGTTGACATGTTTCTAATATACAGAGAGCAAGGCTGATTGAGGACACTGAGTCAACTCTTCCTCCATGTTTGAGCTCCCAAGGTGAGGAATCGAGATGTAGGGATCCTGGGGTTGAGGGATCTTTGGATAATAGGGTATCATCCCTATCTGTCACCCATAGGGTGGAAGATGTTTCTCCCCTATCTTGGTCTACTAGAGTATACCCTAGTTTTCATCATACCCACAAGTTGTGCTTGTTGGTATTGTCACTCCCCATTTGGCCAAAAGGTTGAGAGAGATCTTGGGGGTGTGTGATCCTTATCTTTGGTAAGTTGGGTATCTCACCCAAGTTGATTATGATGGATGTGTTCTACCACATGACTCTTGAGGTTCATTGTTGGGAAGATCAACAAGGAATAGCATGGATGAGACATTGTACCTCACCTATTGTTCGACATAGGGTGGAAGATGTATGCTTCCCTATGAGATGACTTGGGGTGAGAGTGTCCCATAGGACCTTCCCCATTGTCATAGACATGAGATGAGAGTTTCCCATAGGGCCTTCCTCATTGTCATTGGATTTTGGGTTGAGATGTACTCCCCGATGTGGTTCCAGGTTGAGCAGGGATCCTTGATGATAAGCTCTCCGATGTTTCCTGGGTGGTAGCATTGGGATCCTCACTGGTAGTGATTTTGGGTGGTAGCAGTGGTTGCGTTATGGATAGAGGGTGGTAGCTTGGGCTCCCCTCTGTGTCAAATTATTATTATTTTAGATTTGAGAGTGTTCAACATATTAGTAGAGGTACAAAGGCAATCAAAGATAAGCAGGAATGAGAGGATATGAGCAGAGATGAACAAATACAACTTTTGATGATGATGAAATACTTGTGATGAGACATATGTTGTAGTCAATAATTTCTCTTGAGCTTAGATGGAGTGTTAATTTTGGCAGCTCAGGGACAAATTCCCTCCTTTAGACAATCTTCCTCTTCAAGGAATACCCCTACTATCCCTTGGAAGAATTCAATTTGGTGAAGGAAAAATATATTTTAATATCGAAACCCACGTGCACAAAAAGGAATGGTCAACCCAAAATAGAAATTGGACACCCTTGGAAGCCTATAAATAAAAGTGACCTCAACCTCATTTGGACATTATCATCACCATCATTCATTGTTATTTATTTGGTTTGGCTTGCATAAGTTTGAGTTAGTTCACGGAGATTGGTTCATACATGTATGAAATTGCAGGGTCTAAAGCTCGCATGTGTGATTAGGGTTTTTGATTCCCAACCGTAGGGATGCTACAAGACATTTTCTTTTGCAACTGCATACATCTAGGCTCATGAGTGTGGTTAGAGGTTTTCAGTCGCATGCACATCTCTCTCCCTCTCTCTCTCTTTGCGGTTGAAGATATGGATCGTGTTACTCTCTCTTTGTTGAAACATTCAATGACAACCTAATAAGAAGAAGAATTTGAAAGGGTTTTCCCCCTTGTAGGGTTTTTCCCTAGTATCCAACCATTCCTAGTGTCTCTATGTGTGAATTCTTTTCTTATATTATTCCTTTATGTTTCACTGCATTGATGATGATATTGTTCTTTCTATATAGCTTCATATGTTGTTGAATAATGTTATGATGTTGTGGGGTGAATTCAATATGTAAATGATGAAATGCAACTATCTAAAGTAAAGAAAAATATAGCCTGATTATAATTAATAGTATCATCAAATGTAATATATGGGTGACATCATCAATTTTGGCATGGCATCATCATAGGAGAAGGTGTGCAATCCCCTCCAAATGGGTCCTAGAAATCATCATCATCAACCATCGTCAAGAGAAGAGTAATCTCCCTCAAGGAGGTGTAATGTCAGTGCGGGGATATCCTATGATCTCTTTGGTAAGCCCTATTTCCAAGCAATATCCAAGACTAGATCATCAACATCCAAGGTATTGAGGCTAAGGGAGGGTTTCATCAACTATGCTAAGTCAAACTCCATGTTAATGCCCCTCAAAAAGTGACTAACATCATTTATCAAAGTGCTCTACGCCATCTTCAAAGTGGTTGGTCATCATATTGGAAGTGATATAGAAACATCAGATTATCCCTCAAGGGATCCTAATTACTCAAGGAATTAAGTGATATCAATGTCTACCACATACTCAAGGAATCAAGTGAGATCAACATCATGGGTACAATAATCATAATAGTATCAAGGTGGACCATATTTGTTGTTAAACCCATAAAAGTAATTTACACAAGTGTCATCTTCAAATGTATTATTATCTTATGATTTTATACGAGTTAGGAAACTTAGGCATGGAAGGGTTGTCACATGACCCTATTAGGTACTTCCAACCCTAAGGGGAGGAAAATTTCCTAGATTGACCCTTTGAAATGATAGGAGTAAGTGATAGGTCTTAAGGCTTGTGGTTTACTTCGTGAAAGGTGTCATATTCTAATACTAGGTTATGTAAAACCTTCATCCATGAGCACATTTGTAGAGGGAGCATTTAGCTACTTGAGTTACCTTCCCTCACATTTGTTTTTCCAAGCCCTCTTATTTTCCTTTTTCCTTAGTTAATATGGCTCATTTAACAACCTTCAACAATTTATGATGTAATAATGATGCTAGATTCCCCCCTCTAATGATGGGAAGTTTATTGCTTCGTTAGGGTCAAGATGTTCTTTGAGAGTTCCTTTTACTTTTCTAGGTGTGATATAAATGGATACTATTGGGGATGAGTGGCTATCGAAAAGGGACTACAACTCAAGCTATAGTTGGGTTTTGATTTATTTACATTCCCTTCCATTATTCTGCATTTTGACATATGGTTTATTCTTTCCCTTTTCTTACAGTTGTGTCATGTCCTCAAGTATTTCCAACCTCTTATTCTCATATGACGAGGTATATAGGAAACCAATATGAGCGAATTACAACACCTAATCAAAAGGTGGGGGAATGATGAAAAATGTTTGATTTATTTACATTCTCTTCCATTCTTTTGCATTCTGACATATGGTTTATTCTTTTTCTTTTCTTATAGTTGTGTCATGTCCTCGAGTATTTCGAACCCCTTATTCTCAGATGACGAGGTATATAGCAAACCAATATGAGAGAATGACAACAACCAATCAAAAAGTGGCGGGAATGATGAAAAATGTTATGTATGAACAACATGAAACACTATCATCATTAGCTCATCCTCTTTGTGCCCTTCCTAGATAGTGAAAGAAAGATGCTAAGGAATGTAACACTAGATTAGGGGCATTTAACCATCAAAGTGAATTAAGAGAACAAATACATAACCAAATGCATACTGTAATCCAATTTCAACTTGTGATTTATACTAGAATAACTCAAACATTAAATTAAATCACTTGAATGTAAACATGGTTAATTTACGTCATAATATATGACTGACGTTCATCAGATGAATAGGCTACACCAACGAATGTACTAAATGGAGAATGAGTGAGAGGCATTTGAGCTTGACTATCTGTGGATCATGGTAGGGATTATATTTTTTCCTAGGGTTACACATGCATATATGGGTAACATATGGCTCCAAATTAGGGACATGTTCATGTCCTTGAATGAAGAGTGCATGATCATCTCAATAATCCTTGGTGCTTACAAACATGTAGCCTACATCACTTTAACATTTTTTGAATCCTACAAATGGAACTATTAGTAACACAGTAGTAAAGTGATATCATCACCAAAAAATAGGAAAAATTAAAAAGAATACATATAAAAAATATAAACAGAACTATCATTTCTTTTTTATTTTTAGAATAAACAAGCGAATACATATGCAATGAAATCAACATGATAAAAGAAAGGAAGGATGAAAAATCAATATGCATAACACACAACCTTCTATAAACTAATATAACATATTAAAATCAATCAAGTATATTCAGAAAACCAATGTAACCAGCTCAACATCTTATCAAAATCAAGAACTTTACCCTTATAATTGATTATTAAAACAAAACAAGGAAATGTCCAGTATAAGGTAATCATAAACTAAAATCAATATTACACAACGATTAAGGATGAGATCAAAATCATGAGGATGGGTTGCAGTGGGGTTAAAATAAAATAATGTTGGCTCATCCTTGCTCCAAGAAAGTTTTCATGACGCAAACCTATCATCTCTGAAGTGTTATCCATATTGCCCAATAAATAATATTTTTGGCCTCCTTGGATATCATCATCAAAAACTTGCGAAGGGATTAGAAGGAATCGAGAAAGAACCTTAACATTTCTCAATACAGATGGGAAAGGAAAGGAGAGTATAAATTTAGATATTGAAAACAAATTCTCCATATTCAAGGTTTGTTGAATCTTTTTCCATAACTCGAAATCAACAACAACCTATAAATTGAAAACATTTGTGTCCCATATTTGTTTCAACCCCAAACATATAATTTATAGTTGTATTTGCAGTGATAAGTTGAGGATAACATGTTGGAAGAGGTGGTTGAAAAGTCTTATTTTCAAAACCCTAATGCCCTTCATAAATATGAGACTTTGATGTTGTCTTTTTACACATAGATATTCATCTAAATCTAAGTACAATGATAACTGAAAATCACCATGAGAATAACATAATTATATTTGAAACAAATTTGTGATCATATCCTCTTCATGTTTCCTAAGATAATCACTACTTGTGTAAGGCTTGAAGTGATCATGAGAATTTTCCAAAATTGTAATTGTAAAAGTTGTCGTCCCAATATTTTTCTAGCTTCATCATCAATATCATAAATAATATCTCTATTGAAAAAACAATAAATTATATCCCACTTATGCTTTCCAACATATAAAACATCACAAACATCTTCATTTTTCAAAGATTCTTCCTCATGATCTTCCATTTCAACATTTTCAAAACATGTACCATGGAAATTAAAAATGTCAAAAGGGAAACAACTTACCTCACTCATGTCTAGATGGGAAAGAGTGGTTCCATTTATAGGATCTTCCTCATGGAAATGATCTTCAAATTGATTTTCCTCAACATGCTTCTCTTAGTCTTGATTTAGAAGGGCTTCTTATTCTTTTTCTTGGTAGCTTTCTTCATTGATTTCTTCTCCATACTTTTCAATGGCATCTTCACCATATCCAAAAAGAAACTCTTCCCTTTCTTGGTGTTAATCCCTATATAATACCCATGTTAACCAAAAAGACCCTTATTAAGCCCTAGATATTAAGTGATTACATTTCTATTCTTATATTATTATGTAGGGTAGAACTCCTCATGGTCTCATTTTATTATAACTGTATCATTCGTCTCCTATATATATACTAAGGAGACCTAGTCTCAGGATCATCAAATATTGTATTTTTCATTGCATTTATTGTACAAGGAGGCTTCCCCTTGAAGTGGACTGTAATTATTGGTTGCTGATCATTTTTAAGGTGCAATAATAAGGAGAATTGGAATCAAAGATCTTGATCTTAGGGTTTTGCTACTTCAAACAAGCCATCGTGGAATTTTTGCTATATTGTTTTTTTAATAAATTATATCCCACTTATGCTTTCCAACATATAAAACATCTTCATTTTTCAAAGATTCTTCCTCATGATCTTCCATTTCAACATTTTCAAAAGATGTATCATGGAAACTAAAAATGTCAAAAGGGAAACAACTTACCTCACTCATGTCTAGATGGGAAAGAGTGGTTCCATTTATAGGATCTTCCTCATGGACATGATCTTCAAATTGATTTTCCTCAACTTGCATCTCTTAGTCTTGATTCAGAAGGGCTTCTTATTCTTTTTCTTGGTAGATTTCTTCTCCATACTCTTCAATGTCATCTTCACCATATCCAAAAGAAACTCTTCCTTTTCTTGGTGTTAATCCCTATATAATACCCATGTTAACCAAAAAAAACCCTTATTAAGCTCTAGTTATTAAGTGATTACATTTCTATTCTGATATTATTATGTAGGGTAGAACCCCTCATGGTCTCATTTTATTATAATTGTATCATTGCCATATATATATATATATATATATATATATATATATATATATATATTATATTACTTATATATATAATATATATATATATATTATATATATACTAAGGATACCTAGTCTCAGGGATCATTCAAATATTGTATTTTTCATTGCATTTATTGTATAAGGGGAAGCTTCCCCTTGAAGTGGACTGTAATTATTAGTTTCTGACATTTAAGGTTGGTAAGGTTAGAACATGGGATCTAGATCTTGATCTTAGGGTTTTGCTCCTTCCAAAAAGCCATCGTGGATCTTTTTGCTATAATTTTTTATTTTTATTTAATTATTATATATATATATATAATTTTTAATTAATTATTTAATATTAATATTATTATTTATTTATTATTATTTTATTATTTTTTTTTTTTTTATTTTTTTTTTATTATTTTTATTTTATTATAATATATATATAATTTATGAAAATATAATAATATTATTATTATTATTATTTTTTAATACACACACACACAACAACACACACACACACCAGCACACACAATATATATATTTTTAATATTTATTTATTTAATTATTAATTATTATTCATTTATTATTTTTTAATTATTTATTTTTTTTTAATTTTTATTATTATTATTTTTACTTTTTAAATTTATTATATTATTATTTATTATTTATTTATTATTATTTTATTATTATTTTAATTTTATTTATTTTCGAGAGGTTTCATATGCTGAAACTTGGAGAGGATTGAGAATGCATCATGGGAGATATATGGTTCAAGTTTCAGATCTTCGTTTGCTATATTTTCAAAGATATGGTCCTAGGAGGTTAGGGTTTCTGAATGCTCCTAAATTTTACGTCAAACAAGATAGTTCGATTTTTTTACTATAATTCTTTTTTCTATGCAGCTTAAGACCATGAAATTTTGACCACATTAAGAGGAAACCATGTCAAACATCTAGTGCAAGTTTCTATTTTTTTTCAAGAGAGGTTTCATATGCTGAAACTTGGAGAGGATTGAGAATGCATCATGGGAGATATATGGTTCAAGTTTCAGATCTTCGTTTGCTATATTTTCAAAGATATGGTCCTAGGAGGTTAGGGTTTCTGAATGCTCCTAAATTTTACGTCAAACAAGATAGTTCGATTTTTTTACTATAATTATTTTTCTATGTAGCTTAAGACCATGAAATTTTGACCACACTAAGAGGAAACCATGTCAAACATCTAGTCCAAGTTTCTAATCTTGGTTCGTTATAGTTTCAGAGATATGTTCCAAGGAATTTAAGGTTTTTGTATGCTCCATAATTTAGTCTAAAACAGACTCTGAAATGTTTAGGAATTTTAGGAGACATATAGACGTATCTTAGGTACATGTACTAGAATTATATTTCAAGAATTGGACAAGTGTAACGCTATACAAGTTTTCTTGTGGGAAGAGGCCAAATAATTTCTACAAGTTTTGGGAAAGTTACTATAACTTTTAGTTGGCACATTAGATTTAGTTCACACTCATGGAATTGCAAAAACTGCATATCAGAGTATTGCAAAACAAATTTTTAGATCCACAAGGCTTGAAATCTTAGAGATATATCAATAAAGATTTAGTCATTATGATTTTCTCCAAATTAAGGTAGTAACTTACTGTTTACCTAACTATTCATTAGAATATCTCCTATCTTTTTGTTGTAATAAACAAGAGGGTCATTATTATTTTCCAACAAGTCTGCAAAGAACGCTACTACGCCATTTAAATCTATTGAATTCTCATCCTTGACTCATGAAAAAGTGAAGACTTCGAATTTAAGTTTTCTCAATTAGAGAAGAAATTTAATGAAATGGATGGTAGTATGTTGAAAAAGGTGGATTTCTCAGGTTCTAAGGAAAATCTTAAAAGAGAAATGGAAAAGAAGATGAATGAAAACAAGGAAGGAATAGAAGAGAATATGAATGAAAATAAGGAAGGAATAGAAAGGAAGATGAATGAAAATAAGGAAGGAATAAAGAGGAATATTAATGAAAGTAAGGTAGGAATATAAAAGAAGATGAATGAAAATAATGAAGAAATACAAAAATCCATGATTGCCATGGGAAATCTTCTCTTGGAGAAGTTTCCTAAAAGGGATATGGAGATCTAGGGAAATCATGAACATAAGGAGAAGCATGTTGTTGAGAATCAATCTTATATGGGGAGTATGCTGTCAAAATTTGAGAGCACAAATTTTGAATTGCAAAACTGTAATTGTGATTTTTCAATCCAAGATCCACATCATCAAGGCTTCAAGTCAACACCATGGAACTACTACTACATTATGAAGATTGATATGAGGAAATTTGATGATAATGATCTTGTAACATAGATATTTTAGATGGAGCAGTACTCTGATCTACACCAAGTGGCGTTCTTACAAAAGGTAAATATTGCATCCATGTTTTTAGAACATGACCAACATGTATGGAATCGATGGATTTGTGAAAGGAAAAAGGATTTCGTTATATCTTGATCCATTTTTACAAAGGAATTGATAACACATTATGTGGATGTTAAAAGAAACATGTTCTTTAGCCAATTGGTAAATCTTCAACAAATGGGTCCTATTACATAGCACATTCAACAATTCCAAAAGTTGAGTCTTAGAGTAAAGAATATTTCAAAGGATCACTTGTTAGACTTATTTATGGGTACTTTAAAGGAAATAATTCAACATGAGGTGCATCTCTTTGAAGTTAAATCTATAAAGAATGCTTAGGGAAGTCAAAAGTAAAAATATGGCCACTACAAAATTGGTCACTAATAACTACAAATAAAATCAATCTCTCTTTCCTGAACTGACAAGGTTGACACCTCAACAAATGGATGAAAGAAGAGAAAAAGGACTATGTTTCAACTATGACAACAAGTATAGTAAAGGGCATACATTCAGTGAGAAGAAATTATTCTACATAGACTGTGAAGACGAAGAAGATCAAGAAGTGGAAACTTCACAAGATCTAGAGCTGGAAGAAACTACTCCAACAATCTATTGTCATGCATTGGTTGGCATCAATACTCCACAAACCCTCAAGGTAGAAGGATATATCAAAAGGAAAAGGGTAAGAATATTGATTGGGTGAGGTAGTACCAATAACTTCATCAATTGCAAATTGAAAAATGTTCTTAATTGCTCTGTATATCCAACACTACAATTTCAAGTGATGATTGAAAATGGTGGTACCATAAATTGTTTATGGAAGTGAATTAAGATTAAGTTGAATATGTGGGAGTATTTATTGGTTAGTCCTGTTGACCACTATGTGTCAACTACCCATAGTAGTACACCCCCTTTTTCACAAAAGGGATAGCACTTGAGCGACATGTCCGTGCCATTTGACAGTCATTGTTGACCCGATCATGTTATGTTGTAAACCCAGTTTGCATGTGTAAATTGTAAATAATATTAGCAGATCTGAGTCATGTATGTAAATTGCCTGGGAAAACCTAATTTTCTAGTGATAATCTATGTTCTGGAAGGTTTTTTTGTCTCATCGATCCATGATCGGCAGAGTTTTCCTTCAGCCTAGCCCCGAAGCCGGAATGGATTTGGTCATTAGAATCTTAGGGGAATCCTAATGTGCTTCGAGTCTATGTAAAAGTAATTTGGAAATAACTCTAACTATTTGGTTAGGTTATTACAAATTGCTTGATTTGCTAGATTATATTTGTGTCGCAGAACCAGATGGTCTATGAGGGTCTATGTCAAATGGGTTTTCCCCCTTGAGATGTAAAATTGTACAAGTCATGATGTAAAGTGTCTTGAGGGTTAGAAAATGTTTTATCCCCTCATAAGTCCTAAGTCCTAGGTCCTAGGTGATTTTTTTTCAAAGGCTAGTTCGAGGATCCAAAAAATTAAAAAATAATAAAAAAACATAAATAATTAAAAATTAAAAATAAAAAAATTAAAAATTAAAAATAATAATAAAAATATTAAAAATAAAAAATAATTAAAAAAAAATAAAAATAAAATAAAATAAAATAAAATAAAAAATTTGAAAAAATAAAATAATAATAAGTCAAAGTTTGAGTAAAATAAATGCAGAATTTAATTGTTAATATATTAAATTGCATTTAAAATTTCGACGGATGAGATTAAAAGAGATTTTTGATCCTCATCGACGGTCGAGATCACTTTGACATGGATCACTCGAACTAGCCATTGGGAAATTTTCCTTTAAATAGGGTGTTAAGGGTCATTTGAGATCAGATTAGATCTTAGAGTCTGGTGCTAAAGAAAGCTCTCTTGTAGTCATTTTTTGTGCAATAAAGAAAGATTTTGGGGTTGAAAATCTTGCTGGTGTTACTCTTCTGGAAATGTTGTAAGATGTTTTATTTTTCTGCATAATTTTATTTTCAGCCATTGATGATAGCTTGATGAAGATTGATTTAGGCACAGGTATCTTGTCTGATCTCTGGGGTTTGAATGATAGTTTAGATTATGAAATATAATGGTAGGTATCTCCATTTGATCTGGATTTCACTATTGTTTTCTCTCTCTATGTTAATCGTTGATTTTAAGTTGTGTAGGAAATCTTTTTTTTTAGATTACCGGGAGTTCGAGGAAGTTCTCGGATAAACCAACCAACTCCTGGATTGTGTTTTCTGAAAGAGCCCAGCCAGTTCTTGATCCCGGGCTCATATTTTGAATTTTTTTTTTGAATGCACGTAGGGTTTTCTGAAGCAACTCACATTAAGCTTAAAATTCTGAAAATATTACTGTGGATTATTGACAAATATGGCTGCTTAAGAGTCGAAAATCTGTGAATGTTGTAATTTAACTGGTTCTTAGGGTTTCATTTATTTTTACATTTTCAGGTTATGGCTGTTCGTTTTCATTGTTTTCAGGTTTCAAGTACATGTTTTCAATTTTTCTGAAGAGGCTCAGCTATCTGCTTGCTGGGGTTTCGTTTCCGCAGGATTTTTTTTTTAATTTCTTTAGAGAGCCCCCTAGATTGCTGCCAAGTTTCAGCACTGTTATCTTTTAGCTTAGCTTTTTATTTATCAGCTCTTGTAGAAAAATCTGAAACAAAGAATTGAAATTTCTTTGATTTTGTGGAAAGTTTCAAGGGTTTTCCAAGGCAATTTGGTTGCTGCTGCCTGGGGTCTTCAATTTTTTTCGGAAAATTTTCAAAATTTCTTTTCTTTAAGTGTCCAAACCCTTGGACCTATATTTCTCCAGATTTACGTTGGTTCCTATTCCATCATGGTTCCCAAACCTGCGTGTTATCAATCACAATCTACGTCCAACTTGCAGGCAAATCCTCATTCATCGCAATCTGCTGCTAGAGCCTTGCTCCACACTGCCTTCTCCTCACTCCATTCTCAGCCACCTGCAAAACGAAAGAAAAAATCACCCATGCATCCTAGCTCTCCCCCTCTTCCTTCATGTGCCCCTCTCTTCACCCACGTCTCTCTCTTTCCAAATCCGACCCTGCTCCTCCCGCTAATGTAGCTAAACCTACAACCCTTTCACGTGTTTCTCTGCCAAATATCCTGCCCTTCACGTTGTTCCAGTATCACCTTTGCCAGCGTCTATCCACATGCAGTATCATCATCTAAACGCAACTTCCTCTCTCCCTATGTCCATTCTTCAGCTCCCTGGATACCTACGTGTTGTCTTCCAGCTATCTGAACTTCTTCACGCTATTCCCTTTCTGCTATGGCTCTCTGCGTCCCCTCAACCTGCAAACAAACCCACTGCCTTCACACAGTCAAAATCCACTCAGTCATATCCTTTACCTCTGTGCAACAATCTTTAGTAGCGTCTGTCTCTGCTCCTCTCTTCGCTGCCTAACCTGTAATGCACAAAGACAAACATTCGATTTCCCTCTTGTTTGTACATATGCGTTAGTCTCCTTCGTTTCTGTTTTGTATAATTGGCTTAGGGTTAGCGTACATATATCTTTTAGTTTCATAAATTTAACATAGGTTAGATATTACTTTTATTTAGTTTATTTTAGAATAAATAAATTTCATTTAAGTTTTATTTAGTTTAGTTTTATTTTGTTTTAAATTTTATTTAACAAAAAAAAAAGAAAAAAAGAAGAAGTTTAGCTTTTTATTTTTTGGTTTCATTTTGATTTAGTTAAAGTTTAGTTTATATTTAAATTTTGATAAATTATCAAAAATATTCTTAGTTTTAGTTTTCTTGGGTTAACGCTTCAGTTTGTTTTTTTTTGTTTGTTTTTTGTTTTTTTTTTTTTTTAAGTTAGTCTTGTTTTAACTTAAAGTAAAAAAAGTCATAAAAAATAAAAAAAATAAAAAAAAAAAAAAAAAAAAAAAAAAAAAAAAAAAATATAAATATATATATAATATAAAAATAAAAATATATAAATATATATATATATATATAATTTATGAAAAAATTGAAAATTCAATTTTTTTGGCGTCTCTCGTGATATCTATGTTACGCCTTTCTATAGTTAAATGCACTTAAATGTTTATTTAAAAGTTAGCTATGTGAAAGTGGTAACTGGTCATCATTTAAATTTTATGATCATTAAAGCATTTGATTTTTCTTGAAGTTTAATTGCTGGAGCATTGTTAAAGCATTGTGCATTTATCGAATATCTTGCATTGCTTGGGTTATTTGATGATAAATTATTGTTAGTCATGGAGTTATAAAGTTCATATTTCTGCAGCTTTTGATAAACAATTATTTAATCATTAACTCCATAAGGCATTGGTACATTAAATTCCTAAAATCAATCAAGTACTGGTATTGCCTTGCTGTGTCTCCCAACCCAACTGGTCCACAATTGGTCATCCTTTATCCCATAGGGTCTACCCCCGTTAGCCTTGGGAGACGGCTTAAACGGAGAGATTGAGGATCAGAGTGACAACCCCCAGTCTGAGCATTGTCGTGACAATCTATGCGACAACAAGTCCCATGGTTGCAATCCAAATCAGTGGCGTTGATGTTGTCTTAGGGATCCAATGTTTACAATCATTGGGAACAATGGTCCTTAATTTCCAAGATATTTTCATAATATTTTTCTCAGAAGGAAAGGAAATTGAGCTTAGAGGTATATAAGGGAAACCCAGTAAAGTGATAAGCTCTAATAGCATGGAAAAGTTACTAAAAATGGGATGCAAGGTGTAGTTTCACAATTGTGTTCATTAGATGTTCAAACATCTTTATCGTTCTAGTGGATCTTCAAAACGTTATCAATAATCATGCTAAGGTATTTGGAGAAACACCTAAGGGTCTTCCACCTATTCGAGAACATGGCCATGCTATTCATTCGCAACCTGCAAGTGTACCACCTAGCATTAGGCCTTACATATATACACATGCACAAAAGAGTGAGATTGATCATATGGTTCAAGAAATGTTAGAGGTGGGTGTCATTCAACCTATCAAAAGTGATTTATCTCCACCAGTGGTGATGGTTATAAAAAAATTATGGTTCTGCCGTATGTGTACAAACTACAAACAACTCAACAAAATGACAATCAAAGATAAGTTTCCTATTCTTGTCATTGATGAATTGTTAAATGAATTGCATGGAACAATTTTTACTAAGTTGGATCTTCATTATGGATATCATCAAATTAGAGTGAGGCAAGAATATATTCCCAAAACAACCTTTATAACACATGAAGGTCATTATGAGTTTTTGGTTATGCCATTTGGACTTACAAATGCATTTTCAACATTTCAATGCTTGATGAATTTTATTTTTCAAACCCTTCCTTAAAAAAATTGTACTATTATTTTTTGATGATATACTAATTTACAACAAATCGTGGGAAGAGCATGCACAACATGTTGACAAAGTATTGACACTATTGGTGATTTGAAAATGGGGCACTAAAGGCTTCTTGTTAAGCTTACAAGAACCTCTCCCACTTCCAAAGCTTAAATATTTCCAAGACCTTATGATTAACCAATTGCGAAATTAATAATGCTTGAAATAGGTGTATGCTTGTGTTTTTTTTTTAATTGTTTATATGCTTTAAGTTTATTTTCTTGAAATGATATAAAACATATAACAACAAATAAAGTAGCAAATGCAATGCAACAACAAGAAATCACACATAATAGAAATATAATATGGAGTTCACCCAAAACTCTTGGGCTACATTTCCTTGAGCTCTAGTCAACTCGATTAGGTTCTCTGGGATTATGCCAAAAGTTCTTTTACAAGCTCCATGCTCAACTCCATTGGATTACACAGAAACAATGGGCTTAGAATGCCATCTTACCCCTCTGGCTGTCCTCACTCTGCAGATAGATCTAGGCTTCTCTAGACTCGACTCCTTTAATCAATGCTCTGAGTGATCTTGCTCTAGCTTGCACCAACTCCCTCAGAATCCTCTTAACTGTCTCTGGAATGCCTTCTTATATCTTCAACACAATTTGGACACCAACAACAGCTGGATCATTGGATCTCTTTGCTGTTCTGTAGCTTCACTATGACATCATGGCTCTTGGAAGTTTGCTTTAAGCTTTGTGGCTTTGAGGCTCTACCTCCAACCTCTAGTGGCTATGCCTCTTTCAAGCACTCTGGCTCTGCGGCTCTGGTGCTCTCGCTCTTGGCTCTAGCTCTGGCTCTTAGCTCTAGCTCTGGATCTCACGAGCTTCTCTCAGCCTCTGCATGAATCAATGGTTCACTCGACCTCCAAGTTCCCCTTAGCAACCTTCCAGTGACCTTCAACAATCTCTGCACTGCCTCTCAATCGTGCTCTCTGGCTTTTGTGAGGCATTCTTCTGGCTCTGCAGCTTCCTGTACATTTCTCTATGCGTGATCATTCCTCTGCCTCTTTGGCTGGCCCTCTGGCTTCTGGCTCTGTGGGTTACAAACGCATCATTGTCTACAAAATGCCCACTTGCAGCATGGCACAATGATCAGGGGTAGTTACAAAGGAATCAGGGCCTTTCTTCAGACAAAAACCCGAAAACAGTAGCATAATGGAATACATAGGTAGATGCATTAAAAACACATCATTTGCCTTTTAGACGAACTTCAAATATTATAGAATCGCGTCTATAAACCCATCGGGTCCGTCCTGTCATCGCAAATCGCGATCGCACAGGCGAGAGGTAAAAAAACCCAAATATAAAGGAATACATAGAAAATTTGAAAATACGGATCTCAAAATTTATGCAATCGCATCTATAATCCTTATCGGGTCTGGGTCTTGACTGCTAATCGCAATCACAATGGCCTGGGGGTTCTTTCCATATATCATGGAATATTGGGATGCGATCTCATATCGTCGATGCCGATCCAATCATCGCAATCGCAAGTCAGTACTGTCGCATATCAACACCATCACTGATCGCATATCAACATATCGCAGTGCTACGGGTCCTTCTCCTTTGGGTGTGCCAATTGCCGATCCGCCGATCAGCCGATCACAATCGCAATCGCTCATCATAATCGCTAATCGCATGTCGCATGGCCCTTAGTGCTATCTCCTATGATCGCCGATCGCTTTAAACGCATATCGCTCATCGCAAATCCTTCATGCCTTTGGCTTAAGTCTGCCCTTTGAGCCTTTTCGATGTGATTTCCTTTAGAAAGCCTTTATTTCTCTTAAGTCCCATTTAATAAGAAAATGCCTCCTTTTCAAGGGACAATGGGAAATTTCTTTTTACAATAAATTCTTCATATGAAGTCCATTTTCGCCCATTCAAATTGCGTCAGATTCAGAATGAAAAGATCTCTGCAATGAGACTATTTCTAGGAGCATCCTTTTACTTTCATTTTACTTATGTGAGGAATACTTTAGACTTAGAAGTCTATCCAAGATCCATTTTGGATCATACCTTCCCACTAAAAGAACTTTTGGTCTCCAAAAGACTGACATACTGATCTGAACAGTAAATGGGAGTAACAACACCCTCTTCTTTCAGTCTCCATACATTGGCCTTGCATAGTGCCTCTGAACCAAAGCCTTTGACCACTCTCCTTCCTGGATGTTCCGGTCCTCTTGGGAAGAACTGTTTTCCTCCTTGCCTTCATGCAAAACTCCTACTGAGATGGTCACAGAAGGTAGTTGAACTTCTCTGCCTTGATCATTGATCCAAGGTGGCTCAAACAAATGTGAATTTACATCTGATTCACAAAATTTTCATTTTTACCTGTTTGACAAGCTGTCAACAACAAATGTTAACAACAACAAAAATACATACAACAATTGGATGGCCTAAATTCCTGCTTCAACAAAAGAAATAGGTTTTCACATCTTGTGAAAACCTCCATGTCTTACATCTGCATACAAATTACGGACTAGATACCAAGCCCACAAAACATGCCTTTAAAACAAATGACCCTTCAAGTCAAGCATGTAGAAAATATCTCAATGATTATTTTCAAAAGATGAAACACTTCATCATCATCTCCATCTTGGAGACCAAATCAACTTTTCTCAAGTCAATATTGCATTACATGCATGCCAAAGCAATCAACCCTTCAAGTTAATTACACACACATGTTTAAATACAAGGAAATCATCAACATCCCTGTGTTCATGCATATCATGCTCATGCATGCATTTCATCCTTCAACTTTTGCTTAAGCACACTATACTTTTGAAGCTGAAATGAACATAATGTTGCAGCAATAAAGTAAGTCTCTTACTCAACTTTTCCATTCACCTTCTTGGTAAAATCCTGCAACTTGCATTCCATTAACAAAGAAATGAAAATAGATGCAAAAAGACATGCAATCTTAATTGGATAAGAACTCTAACCATTTCTTACCAATCCATTTCAAAGGTACTACCTTTGTTTGCACATCAACACAAACATGTGAATCATCCTAAAACACATCAATCATGGAATCTTCCTTTCCGTTTCTGCCATTTTCTCTTTCTAACTTCTTCAAGTTTCGTGGAAGCATTGTTGGATTCAGAGTCCAACATTTTTCAACAAGATGTCCTTGCTTATGGCAGTAAGTGCAACACATGTGCATCCTCTTGACAGCATGATTTGCCTTGTCCAGTGGACCTTTGGCTTTTTGCTTCCTTTCCTTCAAAAGTTTCTTGTATGTGGCCATTCTACTCCAACATCTAGAAACATTATGGTTATCCAAACCACAAAAGGAACATGCAATTCTTTTCCCATACTTATGTGGAAATTTATCATGCTTAACATATTCAAAAGGAATATGATTAGAACCAGATTTATACCTTTCTCTTTCACCTTTATTGCCTTCATGAGGAGGTGAATTAGATGAAGAAGTGGCTCCCTTTGGAACACCATCAATCTCTTCAAAGCTGTCAGAGTTTCCACAACTCTCTGGTTCAAGTGCATCCTTATGAACACATGCATCCTACAAATGATGTTTCAAGCCATTGCATTCTCCATGAATACAATCTTCACACTCTTGAGGTAGAAGACCTGAAATGAAACTCCTTCTTGGAACTATTTCAATGGCCTTCATGGCAGCTTTGGAACTCTCTCTATAAGACTATCCATAGCCAAGACCCAAATACTTAGGCCTTTCCTCAACTATTATTGGCTCAACAATACCATGTGCATGTTTACCCAAGCCTTTTCCTTCATAGCCCATCTTGGACATTAGCTTGGAACCTATGCCTCTGGTATGTTTTTCAAAAGAACCAATATAATCATTCTTAGAAAACTTTGAAGACAAACAAGAATTGTTTACCTCTTCTTCAAGCTGATACTTGACTAAGGCTTCTTTGGAAACAAAGAGCAAGTTGCCTCTCCATTTCCTGCAATTTGTCAGAAAGCAACTGCTTCTCTTCCTCCACAGAATTCAATTGCTATCTAAGTATGCTACTCTTCCTTCCATCCTCATACATTTCTCTCACCATATCCATCGTGGTGGACAAGTCTTGCTTCATGTCTTCATAAAAGACTCTTGTGAAGAAAGAAGAATTTGAGGACTCACTTGTAGAAGTTGTCATTATGCCAATGAACAAAAGAACTTCAAATAAGATTAATAAAGAGCTTATTCAACAACCTTTTGCAACAAACCTCTTGTGCTTCAAGGATTGCCTTGAGGTCCTTTGGGATAAGAAGAATGTCTTCTACCCTTATTCCTTTTTGTCCTCTCCTGGATTGAGCTATCAATAGCTTTCCCTTCACCTCTGTAAACTCAAACAATAGTCAGTTTGTAAACAAGCATACAAACAACCTCTGACTGTTTAAACACCTTTCAGACAATCAATCTTTGCTCTGTCAATCAAGCATTCTGATCTAACGTTCTTTGAAGGTGGGGTTAATCAATCTTAAGCTTTGATACCACCTGATCTGAAGATGGGGCACTAAAGGCTTCTTGTCAAGCTTACAAGAACCTCTCCCACTTCCAAAGCTTAAAAATTTCCAAGACCTTTTGATTAACCAATTGCGGAATTAATAATGCTTGAAATAGGTGTATGCTTGTGTTTGTTTTTAACTGTTTATGTGCTTTAAGTTTATTTTTTTGAACTAATATAAAACATATAACAACAAATAAAGCAACAACAAGCAATCACACATAACAAAAATATAATATGGTGTTCACCCAAAAATCTTAAGCTATGTCTCCTTGAGATCTAGTCAACTCGACTAGGCTCTCTAGGATTATGGCACAAGTTATTTTACAGGCTCCACGCTCAACTCCATTGGATTACACAGAAACAATGGTCTTAGAATTCCATCTTACCCCTCTAGCTGTCCTCACTCTACAGACATATCTAGGCTTCTTTGGACTCGACTCCTTCAATTAGCGCTCTGAGCGATCTTGCTCTAGCTTGCACCAACTCCCTCAGAATCCTCTTCTATCTTCAACACACTCTGGACACCAGCAACAACTGGATCATTGGATCTCTTTACTATTCTGCAACTTCACTACAACATCATGGCTCTTGGAAGTCTGCTTTGAGCTCTGTGGCTCTGAGGCTCTGCCTCCAACCTTTGGTGGCTATTCCTCTGTCACGCACTTTGGCTCTGCGGCTTTGGTGCTCTCGCTCTCGGCTCTGGCTCTGGCTCTCACGAGCTTCTCTTGGCCTCTGCATGCATAAATATTTTGCTCGACCTCCAAGCACCACTTAGCAACCTTCCAGCGACCTTCAGCAATCTCTGCATTGCCTCTCAATCGTGCTCTCTGGCTTTTGTGAGGCATTCTTCCGGCTCTGCGGCTTCCTGTCTGTTTCTCTGTGCGTGATCATTCCTTTGCCTCTTCGACTGGCCCTCTGGCTTCTGGCTTTGTGGCTCTGCACGTTACAAACACATCATTGTCTACAAAATGCCCGCTTGTAGCGTGGCACAATGATTAGGGGTAGTTATAAAGGAATCGGGGCCTTTCTTCAGGCGAAAACCTAAAAACAACAACATAACGGAATACACAAGCAGACACGTTAAAAACAAATCATTTGCCTTTTATCCAGAATTCAAATATTATAGTATCGCGTCTATAAACCCATCGGGTCTTTCTTGTCATCGCAAATCGCGATCGCACAGGCAGGAGGTCAAAAAACCCAAATACAAAGGAATATGTAGAAAATCCGAAAATACGGATATCAAAATTTATGCAATCGCATCTATAATCCTTATCGGGTCTGGGTCCTGATCGCTAATCGCAATCACAACGGCCCAGGGGTTCTTTCCATATATCATGGAATAGTGTGATGCGATCTCATATCGCCGACGCCGATCCTCTGATCCGATCATCGCAATCGCAAGTCAACACTGTCACATATCGGCACCATCGCTGATCGCATATCGGCATATTGCAGTGCTATGGGTCCTTCCCTTTTGGGTGTGCCGATTGTCGATCCGCCAATCAGCCGATCGCAATCTCTAATCACACGTCACATGGCCCTTAGCGTTGTTGCATGGTCCTTAGCATTATCTCCTCTGATCTCCCGATTGTCGATCGTCGATATCGCTGATCGCTTTAATCGCATATCGCTCATCGCGAATCCTTCATGCCTTTGGCTTAAGTCTGCCCTTTGAGCCTTTCCGATGTGATTCCCTTTAGAAAGCCTTTATTTCTCCTAAGTCCCATTTAATAAGAAAATGCCTCCTTTTGAAAGGACAATGGGCAATTTATTTTTACAATAACTTCTTCATCTGAAGTTCATTTTCACCCATTCAAATTGCGTTAGATTCAGAATGAAGAGATATTTGCAATGAGACTATTTCCAGGAGCAGCCTTTGACTTTCATTTTTCCTCTGTGAGGAACACTTTAGACCTAGAAGTCTATCCAAGATCCATTTTGGATCAATTGGAAGATAAACAACTATATGTAAAGCCTTACAATGTGCCTTTGGGGTTCAAGAAGTGGAATATTTGGGTCAGATTGTATCACATGATGGTGTTAAGGTGAATCTAACAAAATCAAAGTTATGAGGGAATGGCTAATCCAAAATACCTTGAAGAAACTCAGAGGATTCTTAGTATTGACATGATATTACCTCAAATTTTTAAGAATTAGGGCTAAATAGTAGAACCTATTAAAAAACTATTGAATAAGGAAGAATTTTCTTGGACTAAAGAAGCAACCAAAGCATTTGAAGAACTTAAAGAGGCTATGTGTACAACTCCCATATTGGTGACACCTGAATTGACAAAAATATTTATTTTGGAGTGTGTTGCATTAGGCCATAGAATTGGTGCAGTTTGGTGCTAGAAGGAACACCCCTTGCATTTGAAAGTAAAAAACTTAAAGGAAAGAACTTACTCATACCCATTTATGAAAAATAAATGGTATCCTTAATACATGCAGTTAAGAAATGGCATCCATACCTAATAGGAAGACACTTCAAAGTAAAACTAGATCATGATAGTATGAAATACTTCTTCGAGCAAAGAATAACTGCAAAAGAGCAACAAAAATGGGTCACAAAGATGTTGGATTATGGATTTGAAATTATCTACAAATGGGGAAAACCGACATTGTGGCACATGCACTCTCAAGGAAAGATGAAGACACAAATGGTTTATTATGTGCTACTTCCATTCTAAAATCTCACTGAGTGGAAGAAGCAAGGATATAATGGAAACAAGATGAGAATATATGCAAGAGAATTCAAAAGTTAGAAGAATACCTTGATGTAATATAAAACTTTACATGGAAAAATGATTTTTTATGGTATCAAGATTGCTTATACTTATGTAAGAATTCTCAATTCAAATAGAAGGTCCTATTGGAATTGCACATTTCTCCTATAGCAAGACATTTAGGGTTCTGTTGAAGCCTTGAAAATCGTTGCTTACAACATTGGGGGAAAACCACCTGGTCTGGACCTTGGTTGGCAGCTCCTTTTCCGTTTGGTGTAGTGGCTCTGATTGGGGGTAATAGGATGAGTTTCCCAATATAAATTATGATAATGCTGATGGGGTGATATATGATAGTTCGGGGAAATATTTAAGCTAAAAGTAATCTAATATAAACTAATAATACATGCATATATCCTAATTAAAACATTATCTAGCTATGACTATACCTGGGAATAAAATTAACACATGCGATCTACAATAATGTCCTAAAGCAATTGGTAATAAAGATCTTTCAACTGCAATAGGAAGTGAAATCATTTTAACAATAATAGTTTTGGATAAATAGTTAGTCGAAACGATTGTGAAATATATATCACATAAGAAATTATTCATATATTTAGCATAAAATTTAGGTCATCACCATACAAAAGTGCAATAATGATAACCAAGCTTTAAAATTTCATACATAAACAATTTGAAGAAAAAATATTGCTTAATACATAAATAAAAAAAAATCATGAGATAAAAGTACCGTTTGTAATAAGTTCTGCTCATGTGTTTCAGTGATATCGACCTACTTCCAATCAATCCAACACCATCTAAGAGTACAAAAGGTCCTGCATAACTTTGTTAAAATCATCTGATGTTGATGTCGAATCCCCTGTTGTCCCTACACCTATTAATTGGTATGGCTGTTACTGAAGCTATATTCAATTGTGAAACCTCCTCTTTTTCCTTAAGTATCTTCTCTATATGTTCCTCCATCTCCTTTATCTGTATATTTTTCTCAATGACCAATTTGAGCATGTCTTCTTTATGTTGTTCACTTTCTTCTATCTCTCTTGTTTGTGGATCATTTTTTGAAGGTAACTTCAGCTGTTTCCTAAGTGTTGCGATGTTTGCATTCTTTTTCTTGAGGATCTCCTCTATTGCTTTGACATCACTGTGATCATAACCGAGCTTGATCACCAAATCTTCCAATGTTTTGATTTTTGTGTCCTTTGCTAATGAATAAATTTTCTCTAATTTTAATTGTGTCTAGACATTGATGAGAGATGTCCTTAACTTTGAAAGTTCTATAGTAGTATTTGTCATGGTGGGGAAAATTATTTCTCCAGGCTGTCTATGCATATCCATTTGATCAATGGGATGTATTTTCTTTGCATCAAATGAGAATATAGTCTTCCTTTAATTTGTACGGGTTTTTGGAGATGGTACTTGAGCCTGTAAGAATGCCATTTGCATCATTCCTTTCTCACTATCAAATGTTGTTACCAACCTATGCTGGGATGTAGAAGTATGCTTCCAAAATTGAGCATAGGTGTTGGCTTTGAGTGTTTCATTTTTCTACTTAATTTGCAAAAACTTATTGAAGATATTGGGATCATCTTGTTCACCCAATTCCGTGGACTGTGATTTTTTTGAAGGATTCTGTGAGGCTGAGGAGGAAGGGGTTTCAGGAAAGAGTTCCTTTGACCCTGCAGAAAATTGTAAACGAATCATAACAATAATTTGATGTTCTTCCTCATTCTGAATGGTGATATCTTTGAGATGTGTCCTTTGTTTTTTCTGTGGAATGATGAATTCTTGGGCACTTATTTTTGTACATTTTGGAGATGCAGTTTCTTCCATTTACCCTTTTCCCTGTTTATCTTGAGGTATTGGAGTATGGACGGTGGTTGTAGACAAAATCTTCTCTTCTACTTCTTGTAGTGTATTTTCCTCCCACTAGTCTTGATTCATAAACTTCTCGATCTCTGGTCTGGGGGTATGATTATAAGGTGTGTTTTTAAGTTCCACCCTTAAATTAGAAATTACGCTGAATGGATCATATGACCAAGTGAAATTGGGCTGGAAATTGAATTGCTTGAGGATTGAGTTTGCCTCATCTCCTGTTGTTTTGGTATTACATATGAACGATCCCACTTGAGTCTTGATCTTAAATTGTGATTTTATTTTACCAGAGACAAAATGGATTTCATCCATATTGATCATTTGCCTTATGTATTCCAGAGAGAAAATCATCATTGGAACATATTTAGGCATCTTGTAGGGAGAAAGCTCACTTACATATACCCTTATCTCTGTATAATTCTGGTATAGATACCAGTCTCTAGTTTTTATCTGCTCACTCAGGTGCAAAACCCTTTTAATCTATGAAGTGATCCTTGGCTCACTCTGACTGCTAAGAAACCCTGCAACTTTATGAACAAAACTGTCTATGAAGTCTACAAAATTAAACTCTGTTGATTTTTCCTGACTAATGAAGTCCATTGTATCACTGATTGATGCCTTGATCATCTTTTTTATGTAGAGTTATGGGAAACTTATATCCTTGCTAAAAAAGAAACATATAGATTAGTACATATGCATATTTAAGCATGCCTTCAGTAGCAATCTTCATCATTTGTTCATGCATATTATTAGCAAGGAATTGACAAAAATTAAACATGAATGCTCACTTGTGTTCATTAGAGAAAATAGATAGAAAGACTATAATAGGCTCATCTACCCACTGGTCTGATTGATACCCTAAAAGGAAAGAAACTAAAGAAATCATTTGTTTGGCTTTCTCTGGGAACATAGAAGCTAGATAAGGGGTATTTTTCTTGGGAAGCTGAGAATCTTCTGGAAGGAAAATCTCAAATATCTGGGCTCTCTGAGGAAAAGTGAGCTTATGATATAAATCCATAAGAACAGCTACAAAAAAATGGCTAAGGGAGTCATTTTCAGGAATAAGCAACATTTGGTTTGTGGTTTCAGGTGCAATTGAGATCAGAATGTCTCCATTGTGGGCCACAATGGTTCTATGCAGTGGATTGTATCTGGCTTGACACCACATGACAAGATTAGGGAAATAGTGTGTCTATGGGAAAATGAATATAGGTAATAGGGGTTCCCAAAGGTTAATCTCATGTTGCTGGTCTAGGTAGTTTTGCTTCAACTAGTGATGTAATTTGAACAGGTTGAATTCACACTCGGTATCAACAAGCTTTCAATACTGGTCTGCCAATGGGATGTGGTCTAGGTCTAGGGTAGCAAAGGTTTTAGGGTTATCCTCACTCTTTGATTTGCTACTAGAGGATTGACTCTTTACCTTTGGTGCCATTTCTAAGGAGTTTAAAAAGGAAAAGATAATAAGGCTTTGGCTTGAACAGATACCTAGATGAGATATGAATCTCTGTCAATGGTAGGGGCTCAAAATTTGTTGGGATTTTCAGGTGCTGGCAATGAGAGCTGAAAACCGTACCTGAAATTAAAAATAGTAACAACACAACTAGGAGAGTCGTGCAGGATGAGACAAGGTTGATTTTATAGACTGATTCAAATACCGTTGTGGTTAGAACCGTTACAGAATGAGATTTAGGTGAATTGATGAGCAACAGGAAATTTGCAATGGGTTATATAACGGGTAGATAAAAATGGGAATAGGATGTGATAAAATGATAGAATGAAACGTAGCACGGTGTAATTAGCAGAAGGTAAAGTGTAGGAGGTGACGTGGTGACCGTTGGCAGGAGAAGAGAAGTGATAGGCGGATTTTGGAGGTGGGGAGTCATGGTAACTGGTTTTCAGTGAGGGGGATGTGAAGTTGCGAGGAGGCGCCACATTGAATGAGCCCGGGAAATAAATACCACTTTCAAACCACCCCCCCCACCCCCTTGATGTTAACAGGAAATGGGATGAGGGGTACGAAGTGGTTTCCCCACGGTTTATCCGGGTGGGGAAAATCATGGCCGTTGAAAAGTACCTTTGTGATATCACAAGCCGACAAAACATATTTTCGTCTCCTGACCTTATAATAGAACCTTAATGCTTAATGCTTATTACAAATTGATAATGATTTTTAAATGACATGATTAGTTCAACATTTAACCAAAATTAATCTATCTAAAGCATGATTTAAATTCCTAAGGGCGAATTTGATCTAGCAGATCCTCTTTTTATTTTCTAAAGTTACTTCTAACCCTATTCTAGTGCATAAAGTGAAATTGACCAAGTTTAAATGTTTTGTCACTTTTTCCCTAATCTATCTTATCTACTAATTTCAACCAAGATTAAACAATTTTTCATAATCTAAAAACAATAATTTCAACATGTTTGATCATGATTATACTATATGATTCAAACAAGAATGATTTATATTAGCATTTTAGCTTGCTCACTCATACACTTGTATTTCTTTTCATGGGGTTCTCTTCATATTTTTTTCAACAGTTTTCATATTTTCATTCTTTTATTCTATTTTTATACCCTCTTTTATAATTTCTAACTTATCAAAACCATTTATGTTTCAACATCGGCTCCAACTAGGGACTTCTTCCTCCTGTAGGATGCATAGAACTTGTAGATCCATGTGCTTTCTCCTCGGGCTAATGGGGTCTCTGTTGAAAAGAATCACATATTGCTTAAAAATAAAAACAATATGTTGATGTAAAAATGATTAATGAATGAAGGAATCTCAATATTGGATATAATACTTCAAATATTTCCCATTGACAGGAAATGAGGAATATTGTCCTTCCAAGTTCTGCAAGGAAAAAATATTGTTGCCTTTAACCTCTACAATGCTAAAAGGTCCAAACCAGAGTTTATCAAACTTTTTTGTGTTTTTCTTTATCTTCCCTTCTTGAATCCTATCTTAATACTAAATTTCATTCTTTAAAATATCTTTCTCTAGCCTTGCTGTCAAACAGACTTTTCATTTTGTTTGGATATTTCCGAAGCTTATAATGAACTTCATCTCTCTTTTCATTAAGTTCTATAATCTGATTGATTCTCCTATAAAAATCATCAGGTTCTTCATTTGCTTCTTGTAAAAATCTCATAACAGGAAAAGCTAGATATGTAGGAAATATAGCTTCTTTACGATAAACAAGCTGAAATGGAGATTTACCTGTTGACCTCTTTGGAGATATTCTATTTACCCAAACTACATATATGAGATGGTTGTCCCAACTCCTTTTATGGCCTTCCAACATTTTCTTAATGACTTTAACCAAGCTCTTGTTTGAAGACTCTACCTGTCCATTTCCCTGTGGATAGTAGGGGGTAGAATGATGCAACAAAAGTTGGTATTTTTGACAAAATTCAATCATTTTGACACTGTTGAATGCTGCTGCATTATCTGTAATTATTTGTTGGGGGAATCCAAAGCTAGATAATATATTTCTTCAATAAATTTAATAACTACAATGTCGGTTGCATTCCTAACTACAATTGCCTCTACCCATTTAGTAAAGTAATTTGTGGTAGTTAATATCCATTTATGTTAGCTGCTTGATGCTGGATGAAATTCTCCGATGAGATCTAATCCCCTTTGTAGGAATGGTTCTTGAACTAGTAATGGAACTAGAGGAAGTGTTGCTAATCTTTTCTTTCTAGCAAACATTTGACATTAGTTACAACTTCTAACTTTTTCTCCTACTTGTGCAAACAATGTGGGCCAATAAAATCCAGCTCTCAAAATTTTATATGATGTAGCTCTCCAAGCAAAGTGTCCTCCACAAATACCTGCATGAAATAGATCAATAATTCCTTTTGTCTCAATTTCTATCAAGAAAAGAAAAAGGATATTGAGTGGATCTTTCCAATATAGATTGGCATTGATGATACAATATTTTATGGCCTTCAACTTTAGTGTCTTGCATTGATTTTTTGTAAATTTAGATGGACACTCAAAATCTCTAAGAAAATGTAAAATATCAGTGTACCATTTAGATAACAAGAATTTCTCATCAATATGAATAGGAGTTGATTGAATTGAAGATGAAGGTTCTTGTGGATTCTTCTCTGCTGGAATTCGACAAGGTTCTTATGGATTCTTCTCTGTTGAAGTTGAGAAGGTTCTTGTGGATTCTTCTCTGTTGAAAATTTCAAAATATAATTTATTACCAACACTTTACAATTTAACTCGGCTAAGAGTTTAGCCAAAGCTTGACCTTTCACCAACTTTGTAGTTTTGATAATGAGATCAAATTCTAATATCTTAGTAATCTATCTTCCTCTTCTTCCATCGGTATCAGGTTGAGTTAATACAATTTTAACATCACTATTGGGAACATAAGAAATAATGGAAGAATGAAGGACATAGACTCTAAAACATTTTAGGGCTTGCACTAAGGAATAAGCCTCTTTTTCAATAACATCATATTTGAGTTCAACATCTCTCATAACTTTACTGAAAAAGGGAATAGGTTGGTCATTTCCATTCTCATTCTTTTGTAAAATAACAACAACTAAGGTGGCTTCAGAGGCAAAGGAAAAAATTCTAAATGGTTAAGAATAGTTTGGAATGACCAATATTGGGGCTTCATAGATAGCTTTTTTAATCTGGTCAAAATAAAATCTTGCTGGAATTGTCCACTTGACTTCATGATATTTCCTCAACATATTAGTGATATCCTTAACTATTTCAACATAATTAGGTATAAATCTCCTTAAAAAGTTGATTTTTCCAAGAAAGGCTTGAATTTCCTTTTTATTAGTTGCTAATGAAAGTGCTTGGATAGCTGAAACTCTTTTGGGATAAATGACCACTCCTTCCTTAGAAATAATATGGCCAAGCAATTTTCTTTCTTTGATTGCAAACAAGGACTTTTTGGGATTGAGTGATATCCCAAACTTCCTACACCTATCAAAAAATTTCCTCAAGCGCTTTAAATGTTTTTTATTAGAATTAGAAAATACATTCATATCATCAAGATAAATGACAAAAAATTTATTTATCTTACCCACACATGCTAAATCCATATCTCTTTGAAAGGTAGCTCCAACGTTGGTTAATCCGAAGGGCATCCTTGCATACATAAATGTGCACCAATGAGCTGTGAATGTTCTCTTTTCTCTATCTTCTGAGATGACAATGATCTGATTGTATCCAGAAAAACCATCTAACATAAATATTCTATTAGCACCTGAAATTTTTTGAAGCAATTGGTCCATATTGGGTAATGGATAATTATCTTTCAAAGATGATTTATTTAAGTTCCTGAAATCTACATGCAATCTGATTTCACCATTTTTATTTCTTATTGGAACTAAATTTACTACCCAATCAGAATACCTCAATGGAACTATGATTTTGGCTTCGAGTAGTTTTTTAAGTTCTTTCTCAATGGTAGGAAGAAGGATTGTATTAATTCTCCTTAACTTTTGCTTAAAAGGTTTAACTTTAGGTTTTAAAGGGATTTTATGTTCAATGAGTGTTTTATCATATGTCTTTAACTCGCTATAGGACCAAGAAAAATAATCTATATAAGCTTTAAGGAGATCTAAATATTTGTCTTTCACTTCCATTGGTAAAGATGCAAAGATTTTAATATTTTTGATTTCTTCTAAAGTTCCAATATTAGATTCTTCTATATCTTCTTCTGGTGAATTTGTTAATGGAATTTTAAGAACATCATTGTGGTCAATTTTTTTTTCAAGAGGAATTAAGCCCTTAGGAATGAAATTGTTAGATATATGAATGATGATATGATCACAAATTCTTGAGTCTAATTGTGAAGTTTGATTTTCCTTATTCATCTCATTATTATCTAGTTGTTCTTCTGAAATTTGTAGGGCTGAAAAATTCATCAATTACTTGCAGAAAGGATTTCAATTGTTCATCATCATCAAATATTTTCCAATGTTTTAGATTATTAGGAATCGAAGGCTTATATTTAACTTGAATTTGATATTGCACGAGCATTTGATCAGAAATTTTAAAAGAACTAACTGAAACAACTAAAGAGACTACATGAATATTCTCATCCCTTGGAATAACATTGATGTTAAATGCTTGGAAGAAATTTTCCATTGAGTCCCATACCTCATTTCTATACAATCTAAGTCTAAGATGTTTTGTTTGACCAAGATTCCTTACTTGTGTAAAAATGATTTCTGAGTCACTGAATACACTTAGATTTTGCACTTTGAGACTTTTGGCTAATTCCAATCCTAGAAGCGAGGCTTCATATTCTGCTACATTATTTGTAACATCAAATTCAAGCTTCTAGGATTGAGTTATATTCTCTTTGTTTGGTGAAACTAGTACAACACCAGCTCCAATTCCTTCCTTTGAACAAGAACCATCGAAACATAACCTCCAAATATCAGTCTTAATAGCCTTTGGTTTATCTACAATGTTTTCAATGCTAAGCTGAGTGTTTTATAAGTTATTTGATGATAATTCAAAACATCCAAAATCTTGATCTACTGCATAAATGGGATGATTTCTTGCTTGATCTGATTTGTAAAGAGTATTCATGAATCTTACCTCTATGTATAGCCTAAGATGTTCACCCCCATATACAAGAATAGTAGCATAAGACATATCCATTTGAAGACTTCCTCCTAATTTGTCATAACATGATCTCGATAATAACATGCCAAATGTAGGAGGAATATCAGTAACTACAATGTCTAATACCACACTCTTAACATGATTTGAGCTAAAGTGACCACTAGATCCTTTATAAGTCCAAGACATGGTACTTTCTTGGAATCAAAAGTATATAGACCATGATAAGATTGGGTGACCTCTAATTGAAGCTGATCCATAATTACCTTTCACATTAGTTTATGGGAGACTCCGGAATATAACATGCAGTTGTATAATAAAAAATGATGAACTTTAAAGTGACATAGAAGGGTGGTACATTTTCATCAATCATATATGAGGTGGGATCAAAGACTACTCAAGGTTTTTCATCTTGTAAGATTATCACATCTCCTTCAGCATCAACACTTGAATATTGGATCCATTTGGAAACTTGATTTTTATAACCTGGATTCTTTGAAAGTTCAGACAAAGGAATGTGTATTTTGACTCTTTTTAATTCCTTTTCAACATTGAAAATGGTTAGAACAGTTTTATCAATTGGCATTGTTTCATTTGGTTGATTCAATGGTTGGATTGTTGTTTTTTGAGATTCAATAGATTTAATTTGTGGTTCATTTACAATGGGATTTTTGGGAGGTCTATCAGGCCCTGACCTTAGTCTTAAATCATGTCTCCTATTCAATTATGGAATTAAAAACTCATAAAAGGCTTGATATTTTGAAACTTGTGAGTTTTCTTGATCTTGCTGAGAATATTGATTTAGAGGAAGAGAGACAATAACATTTTGAACAGATGAATGATCAAGATTATTTATATCCTCAGTAATCAAAGGGTTAGTGTCTTCAGGTTGCTGATCATCAATCATCAATGGAGGTTAAATTTTTTGATCAACATTTGGTCTTTGTTAGATTTGGGGTTGGGGAGGTCTCCTATATTGAGCATGAGGTCTAGTAGCAGTTTGTTGAATTGTTCTAGGCTGAGATTCTATTTTTGAAATCCTGTTTGAAAGGTTTATAAGAAATGAAGTGATTTCATCTACCTTTTGATCTTCATTTTTAGTTTTTGAGGAAGAACCCTCTTCCTTGGCTTTCATTTTCCTTTCAATTTTGTCTACCTTAGCTTTCAGTTTAGCTGATGCTGACCTATTGGCTTCAACTTCTATGGCATTTGTTTGCCTGTCTTCTAAGGTATGAGATGTTCTTTCCCTAATCATAACTACAAAATCATCTTCAAATGCTTTGGAAAATATAAGATTGGTTGCTGCTACTAGTGGTTTGCAATCAGGTGCAATTTTATGATAAAGTTTATTAAATCTCTTTATAAAATCAGCCGCTGGCTCACCGGGATTTATTTTCAGTTCTTCAAATTTTGTAAGAAAATACACAGTATCCTTCTTAACCCCCCATTGATTCTTAAATATGGTAGTTAATTCATTCCAAGATTGGATGGAATTTGGTCTTAGTTGTCTAAACCAAATTTTGACATTCCCTTATAGTGATTGAACAAAAAATCTCATATACACATTTTCATGTTCAATGGTCATGTTATCATCAAATTGCAGTTAAATGGTCATCAACATACAAGCAAGTTTCTCATTTAAACCTAGGTAGGTGTTTTAAATACCCATCAGGAAAATAATTGAGTTATATTAGGATGTTGTAAAGAAGCATACCTAGCTTGAACAATAGGTTGAAAATAAGCCATACTTGAAGATGAACATGAATCAGTAGAAGATGTGGTAGAGGATGATGAAGTTGTAGGTGAAGAAGGAGGTGTAAAAGTAGGTGGAGGAGGAAAAGAGGGTGGAGGATTTCTTAAAGTTTTTAAAGGTGTTCAAATGACTAACTTCTGGACCTCTATTTCAACTTCTTCTTTGTTTTCAAACAAAGGATTTGAATATATAGAAAAGGTTTCCTCAGGTTGGGCAGAAGTGGATGGAAAAGTATAAACATTGGGAGAGATAAAATAAATAGGTTTTAACTCAGGTAAATGTTTATCCAATTCTTCTTCTGACTTAGGTGATTCTGAAGGTATTTCAGGAACTTGATATGATTCCAGTGAATGAACTAAAAGAGTTGACTGCAGATCAACTCCTTTGGATAGTAGTTCTAATACCCTAGGTGTTAAGTTAGCCAAGTCTAAAGGAGGTGGAACAAACCTAAAGGGATCAGAGGCTAAAATATCCTCAGGTTGCAGTGGTACAGAAAAAAGGAAGAAGCTTCAAGTCTTCTTCTTAAAGAGGCTTCTCTTACCAGTCTCTCTGGATCGGATAATGGAGAAACAATTTCAGAATTAGAATGAGATATGGTGTGTCTTGAAGGAGTAGTTTGGTTTGTGAAGTCTCCAAGTGAAATATTTTAACCTACTAGTCCTTTATTCACCTTAAAGGAAAAGTTCTATCGTTGCCCTAGGGAAATAATTCAACTTTCATTCCCCGGCAATGACACCAATCTGATGTTGTCCTCTGATATAATTCTAGGTTAATCAATTATGCCAGACCATCTAAAATGTTTAGTTATTTTAAAAGTTTTTTGATGACCAATGTTATGAGTAGATTAAGGCAGGTGCTTAAACCTTATTAATACTAAATATTTAGAAAGGGCTCATTCTTTACCTCTGAACAATAATTTGATATAAAGTGTGTGGAAAGGCAAAAATGTAAGAGCCATGATTTTCTAAATATTCAAACTGCTTTTTTTTAGTTAATCATAAGAAAGAATGCAAGTAACAATGTTTATATCCCAATAAAATATATTAATCTTATGAAGATGGTTGACAATTTATAAATGTAGAGGAGCTTATAAAAAAAAACAATCCAATAAACTAATCTCTAAAATAGATTATAAATTCAGAGGGAGTTTAAGATAGACCAATATTCAATTTTCTCTTCCCCAATTTTCTTCATAAAAACTTAAATACATGTAGAACAACAAAATGAAGTGAAAACATAGGAAAAGCCATAAAGTGACAAGATATTTGAAGCAAATCAATAATCCTTTCATTAATATGAAGCCATTTCAGTTTGATACAATTATGCTTTAGAAAACTCATGCAAGGGTTCAACCCTTAATACATCGAATTGCTACTTATTTATACAAAATATTTGGATTCTAGAAACATCTAACTGATTACAGAAATTATACAAAAATGTAGGAATGCTTAAATTGTTGAGGTTGGTGGCACTATCTTCAAGGAAATTGTTGATGACTTGGCCCCAAAATGTGTTGTCTTGTTGTCTGTCCATTGTAGATAAATTTGTTTACTCAATAGTATCACACAATTGATCCCACCTTTCATCATTGGGTATAGAAATATTTATTAGCTTTCTATAAACTTCATCTACTTCATTATATTTCTCGAAAGTTGGCTTGTTAATGAAAATATGCTTGATTTCATGTTTTATAGTTAAATCAAACTCCAAGGCTTCAATGAAAGCTTTACCTATGACAGGTCCTTTAATACTTTCAAACTTGGATTTAGTTGTTGTGATATTGTAAAGTTTCTCACAATAATATTCCAAGTTGATTAATTTGTTATTGGGTGCCACTAACCCTGGAAATCCTCTTTGATTCAACAAATTAAATTTAGTATGAAATCTCTTGACAACATTTTCAAGAGCTTGACACTTTGTCTCCAACTGAGTCATTAAATTCCTTTTTTGCAATACTTTCTTGATTTCTAGGATGGTGTCCATCCTCTCTGCAATCTGAATCTGGGCTAACTCTGTCCTAGTCTTTGAGTTCAACACTTTTATCATGGAAATAGGCTCAGCGGGTTTTTATCCCAGTGTTCTTCTGAATTGTTCAATGGTTTTTTGGCACCTATCAATTAACTCTTCTTGTTCAAAAATAATATAAATGGATGGCTAAATCTCAGTTATGGCATGATTTATATCCACCTACATTCTTTCCTTGGCTTGGGCTGAGGTGTGATCCATCAATGACATGATTTTCTAATTGATCAATCTTCTTGGCAAGTTGGTGAGATTTCTACATCTCCTCCACCAAGAGGGTATCATTTTTTATCTTATGTGCTTCTAAATTCTTTAGTTTTTGTTGGATCTTATCATTTTCTTGTCTTTGAAGATACTAGTCCTGCATAACTTTGTTCTAATCATCTGGTTCTGATGTTGAGTTCCCTAATGTCCCTCTAACTCTAATTGGTATGGATGTTACTAGAGTTATAGTCAATTGTGAAGCCTATTCTTTTTCCTTAAGTAACTTATCTAGATCTATTCCTCCATCTCCTTTATCTGTATATTTTTCTCAATGATCAATTTGAGCATGTCTTCTTTATGTTGCACACTTTCTTCTATCTCTCTTGTTTGTGGATCCTTTGTATAAGGTAACTTCAGCTGTTTCCTAAGTGCTGCTATGTCTGCATTATTTTTCTTGAGGGTCTCCTCTATTGCTTTGACATCACTGGGATCATAACCCAAATTAACCACCAAATCTTCCCTTGTTTTGATTTTGCTGTCCTTTCCTAATGAAGACATTTTATCCAATTTTAATTGTGTCTGGAAATTGGTGAGATATTGTAAAGTTACTCACAATAATATTCTAGGTTGATTAATCTGTTATTGGGTGCCACTAACCCTGGAAATCCTCTTTGATTCAACAAATTAAATTTAGTATGAAATCTCTTGACAACATTTTCAAGAGCTTGACACTTTGTCTCCAACTGAGTCATTAAATTCCTTTTTTGCAATACTTTCTTGATTTCTAGGATGGTGTCTGTCCTCTCTGCAATCTGAATCTGGGCTAACTCTGACCTAGTCTTTGAGTTCAACACTTTTATCATGGAAGTAGCCTCAGCAGGTTTTTATCCCAGTGTTCTTCTGAACTTGTTCAATGGTTTTTTGGCACCTATCATTTAACTCTTCTTGTTCAAAAATAATCTAAATGGATGGCTAAATCTCAGTTATGGCATGATTTATATCCACCTACATTCTTTCCTTGGCTTGGGCTGAGGTGTGATCCATCAATGACATGATTTTATAATTGATCAATCTTCTTGGCAAGTTGGTGAGATTTCTACATCTCCTCCACCAAGAGGGTATCATTTTTTATCTTATGTGCTTCTAGATTCTTTAGTTTTTGTTGGATCTTATCATTTTCTTGTCTCTGAAGATACTGGTCCTGCATAACTTTGTTCTAATCATCTGGTTCTAATGTTGAATTCCCTATTGTCCCTATAACTCTAATTGGTATGGATGTTACTGGAGTTATAGTCAATTGTGAAGCCTATTCTTTTTTCCTTAAGTAACTTATCTAGATCTATTCCTCCATCTCCTTTATTTGTATATTTTTCTCAATGATCAATTTGAGCATGTCTTCTTTATGTTGCACACTTTCTTCTATCTCTCTTGTTTGTGGATCCTTTGTATAAGGTAACTTCAGCTGTTTTCTAAGTGCTGATATGTCTGCATTATTTTTCTTGAGGGTCTCCTCTATTGCTTTGACATCACTGGGATCATAACCCAACTTAACCACCAAATCTTCCCTTGTTTTGATTTTGGTGTCCTTTCCTAATGAAGACATTTTATCCAATTTTAATTGTGTCTGGAAATTGGTGAGATATGTCCTTAACTTTTAAAAAATCTTCAAATTCTGTAAGAAAATACACAGGATCCTTCTTAACCCCCCATTGATTCTTAAGTATGGTAGTTAGTTCATTCCAAGATCGGATATAATTTTGTCTTAGTTGTCTAAACGAAATTCTGACATACCCTTCTAGTGATTGAACAAACAATCTCATATACACGTTTTCATGTTCAATGTTCATGTTATTAGCAAAGTCAGAGAAGGCAGCTAAATGGTCTTAGCAGACAAACCAATTTCTCCATTAAACCTAGGTATGTTTTTTAAATACCCATAAGGAAAATTATGGAGTATATTAGGAAGTTGTAAAGCAACATACCTAGCTTGAACAACATATTGAATAAACCATACTTAAAGATGAAGATGAATTAGTAGAAGATGTGGTAGAGGATGATGAATTTGTAGGTGAAGAAGGAGGTGTAAAAGTAGGTGAAGGATATCTTAAAGTTTTTAAAGGTGTTTGAATGACTAACTTTTGGACCTCTGTTTCAACTTATTCTTTGTTTTCAAACAAAGGATTTGAATATATAGAAAAGGTTTCCTCGGGTTGGGCAGAAGTAGATAGAAAAGTATAAATAGTGGGAGAGATAAAACCAATAGGTTTTAACTTAGGTAAATGTACATCCAATTCTTCTTCTTCTGACTTAGGTGATTTTGAAGGTTAATCAATTATACCAGAGCATCTAAAATGTTTTGTTGTTTTAAAAGTTTTTGGATGACCAATGTTATGAGCAGATTAAGGCACTTGCTTATATTAATACCAAATATTTAGAAAAGGTTGATTCCTTACCTCTGAACAATAAACCGATTTAAAACTGTGTGGAAAGGAAGAAATGTAAGAGACTATGATTTTCTAAATATTCAAATTGTTTTTTAGTTAATCATAAGAAAGCATGCAAGTAAACAATGTTTACATCCCAACAAAATATATTTAATCTTATGAAGATAGTTGCCAATTTATAAGTGTAGAGGAGCTTATAAAGACAAACAATCCAATAAACTAATCTCTAAAATAGATTATAACTTCAAAGGTAGTTTAAGATAGACTGATATTCAGTTTTCTCTTACCCAGTTTTCTTCATAGAGACTTAAAAACATGTAGAACAATAAAATGAAGTGAAAACATAAGAAATATCACAAAGTGATAAGATATTTGAAGCAAATCTAGAATCCTTTCATTAATATGAAGCCATTTCAGTTTGGTACAATTCTTATTTAGAAAGCTCATCCAAGGGTTCAACCCTTAATACATCAAATTTCTACTTATTTATATAAAATATTTGGATTCTAGAAACATCTAACTGATTACAAAAATAGTACAAAAATGTAGAAATGCTTAAATTGTTGAGGTTGTTGGCACTATATTCAAGTAAATTGTTGATAACTTGGCCCCAAAATGTGTTGTCTTGTTGCTTGTCCGTTGGAGATAAAAATATTTACTCAATAATATCATACAATTGATCCCATCTTTCATCATTGGGTATAGAAAGGTTTATTAGCTTTCAATAAACTTCATCTACTTCAGTATATTTCTCGAAAATTGTCTCGTTGATGAAATTGTGCTTAATTTCATGTTTTATAGTTAAATCAAACTCCAAGGATTCAATGAAATCTTTACCTATGACATGTCCTTTAATACCTACAAACTCGGATGTACCTGTTGCGATAATGTAAAGTTTCTCAAAGTAATCTTCCAAGTTGATTAATCTATTATTGGGTGCCACTAACCTTGGAAATCCTCTTTGATTCAACAAATTAAATTTAGTATGAAATATCTGGACAACATTTTCCATAGCTTGACACTTAGTCTCCAGCTAAGTCATTAAATTCCTTTTCTAAAATACCTTCTTGATTTCTAGGATGTTCTTTGTTCTCTCTATAATCTGAATCTGCTCTAACTCTGACCTAGTCTTTGAGTTCAACACTTTGATCATGGATGTAGCCTCAGCTAGTTTTTGTCCCAGTGCTATTATGACTTGTTCAATGGTTGTTTGGCACTTGTCAGTTAACTCTTCTTGTTCAAAAATAATCTGAATGGATGGCTAAATCTCAGTTATGGCATGATTTAATTATATCCACCCAAATTATTTCCTTGGCTTGGGTCGAGGTGTGAGCCATCAATGACTGATTTTCTAATTGATCAATCTTCTTGAAAGTTAGTGATATTTTTGCATCTCCTCCACCAATAGGGTATCATTTTTTTTTAATCTTTTGTGCTTCTAGATTCTTTAGTTTTTTTTGGAGCTTATCATTTTCTTATCTCTGAAGAGACAGGTCCTGCATAACTCTGTTCAAATCATCTCGTGTTGATGTCGAATCCCCTTTTGTCCCTGCAACTATAATTGGTATGGATGTTACTAAAGCTATATTCAATCGTGAAACCTCTTATTTTTACTTAAGTAGCTTCTATATCTGCTGCTCCATCTCCTTTATCTGTATATTTTTCTCAATGATCAATCTGAGCATGTCTTCTTTATGATGCTTACTTTCTTCTATCTCTCTTGTTTGTGGATCCTTTGTCGAAGGTGACTTCAGCTTTTTCCTGAGTGCTACTATGTCTAGATTCTTTTTCTGGAAGATTTGGTCTACTGCTTTGACATCATTGGGATCATAACCCAACTTGATCACCAAATCTTCCAATGTTTTGATTTTGGTGTCCTTTGCTAATGAAGAAATTTTCTCCAGTTCTAATTGTGTCTGGGAATTGGTGAGAGATGTCCTTAACTTTGAAAGTTCTATCGTAGTATTTTTCATGGTGGAGAAAATCATTTCTCCATATTGTCTATTCATATCCATTTGATCAATGGGATGTATTTGCTTTGCATCAAATGAGAAGATAGTCTTCTTATAATCTGCAAGGGTTTTTGGAGATGGTACTTGAGCCTGTAATAATTCCATTTGCGTCCTTCCTTTCTCAATATGAAAATGTTGTTAACAAAATATGTTGGGAGGTAGAGGTATGCTTCCAAAACTGATCATAGGTGTTGGCTTTGAGTGTTTCATTTTTTTTCTTAATTTGCAAAAACTCACTGAAGATATTGGGATCATCATGTTCACCCAATTATGTTGATTGTGAATGTTTTGAATGATTTTGTGAGGGAAAGGAGGATGGGGTATCAGGGAAGAGTTCCTCTAACCCCGTGGAAAACTATAAACCACTCATAACAATAATTTGATGTTCTTCCTCATTCTGAATGGTGACATCTTTGAGATGTGTCCTTTGCTTTTTCTGCTGAATGATGAATTTTTGGGCACTTATTTCTGTACATGCTGGAGATGAATTTTCTTCCCTTTGCCTTTTTCATAGTTTATATTGAGGTATTGGAGTGTGGAGGGTGGTTGTAGACAAAATCTACTCTTCTTCTTCTTGCAGTGTATTTTCCTCCCACTGGTCTTGATTCATAGACTTGTCAATCTTTGGTCTCGGGGTATGATTATAAGGTGTGGTTTTTAGTTGCACCATTAAATTAGAAATTATGTTGAATGGATCATATGACCAGGTGAAACTAGGCTGAAAATTGAATTGGTTGAGGAATGATTCTGCCTCATCTCCCATTGTTCTGGTGTTACATATGAATGGTCCCACTTGAGTCTTGATCTTAAATTGTGATTTTCTTTTACCTGAGACAAAATAGATTTCATCCATATTGATCATCTGCCTTATGTATTCAAGAGAGAAAATTCTCATTCGAACAAATTTAGGCAACTTATAGGGAGAAGGCTCACATCCATATACCCTTATCTCTGTATAAGTATGGTGTAGATTCTAGTCTCCAATTTTTATCTTCTCACTCAGCTGCAAAGCCCTTTTAATCTTTGAACTGATTCTTGGTTCACTCTGACTGCTAAGAAGCCCTGCAACTGTATGAACAAAACTGTCTATGAAATCATGAGGACGCGCCACGTTGCGTGAGGTCCAAGAAAAGGAATACTGCTTTTCGGACCACCCCCCCTGATGTTAATGGGAAATGGGATGTGGGGGTGCGAAGTGGTTTCCTGTTCGTTGATCCAGGAGGGGAAAATCATGGCCGTTGAAAAGTGCCTTTGCGATATCATAAGCCGACAAAACATATTGTCATCTCGACCTTATAATAGAAACTCAATGCTTAATTCTTATTACAAATTGCTAATCATTTTTAAATGACATGATTATTTCATCATTTAACCAAAAATAATCTATCTAAAGCATGATTTAAATTCCTAAGGGCACATTTGATCTAGCATACCCTCTTTTTATTTTCTAAAGTTACTTCTAACCCTATTCTAGTGCATAAAATGCAATTGACCAAGTTTAAATGTTTTTGTCACTTTTTCTCTAATCTATCCTATCTACTAATTTAAACCAAGATTAAATAGTTTGGTTCAATTATTTCCTAATCGAAAAACATAAATTTAAACATGTTTGTGTTGATTTTGGGTAGCATCGAATGTGCTCTAGCTTCAAAATTTTGTGGAGGGCTTAGAACACATGAGATCTCCAGAACCTAGAAATCGTTTGGAGAAATTCCACTTGGATGAGGAGTTATTAAAATAATTAATATTTTTAATGGGTTCCTAAGTCTAAACTTAGGGAAATAAAAATATTAATGTGTATTAATAAGAATATGGGCGAGAATGTTCTAAGTGATGAGAATCGAGCCTGTTTTAATCTTAGCCATTGATTATGGACTTAATCTCAACTGTTGATACATCAACAGGAAAAATAGAAGAGGAGGCTTGAGGGTCAGTTGGAGATACACCAAGAGATCAAATAGTTCGATTTTTCTGGGGTGTGGTTTGCTAAGAAAGTCAAGCTAAGTGATCTGAGTTGCAGTGAGAGAGGGGAAGTTCGGCAGAGGGACTTCAATCCAAGACCTAGGATACGTAGCAGAGAGGCAGAGTAGTAGTAGGAGAGACAACGTAGCTCCAGAGGGGGTGATGTAGAAGTTAGTGGAGCTGACGCAGAAGCTAGAGGGTTTGACACAGAAGCTAGAGAGGCTGATGCAGTTCCCTAGAGGCAGCTCTGGGATTTTCTATGGGGAAGAGAGAGAAACAGTTCAGCATATCGAATTCTGAGCAAGGGAGGCTCACTGGGAGGGTGACACAGCTCCTAGAGGAGGTGACGCAGTTCCAACGCAGAGCTGGGAGCATCCATCGCTTCCCAGCACTGGGAACAACAATTGTCATATGTGGGGTTTGAACATCAAGTTGTCGGATTCCAAAATATATGTCTCTGGATAGAGGTACTTTTTCCAGGTTTATTCTCTATTGGGCGATCCATATATGGCACCCTAGTTGTTTTCAGAAATCTACTTAATAATAAAAACCCTCTATATGTTACACCTGTTTTCCCGAATTGGGTTTTTTCGGGGATGTTTGTCCAAAAATAACAGTGTCCCTTGTGTGATTGTCTCAGTTTATTTTAGTTCATGATATGTATGTATGTGTAGGCTGCAATAGTGTTTTTCATCGTTGTTTAAGTAATTAAATAACTTGTTGAATGTAAAGAACAAGTAGGAGATGATAAACCAGTAATTGGAGAAGGATTTCTGATGTGTAGATTCATAAATTCTCACAGTTTGATCATGATTATACTATATGATTCAAGCATGAATTATTTCTAGTGGCGTTTGAGCTTCCTCACTCATACACTTGTTTTTCTTTTCATGGGGTTCTTTTCATAGTTTTTTCAACAATTTTCATATTTTCATTCTTTTATTCTATTTTTTATACCTTCTTTTATAAATTTCTAACTTATCAAAACCATTTATGTTACAACATAGGCTCCAATTGGGGACTACTTCCTCCTGCAGGATGCAAAGAACTTGCAGATCTATGTGCCTTCTCCTCAAGCCAATGGTGTCTCTATTGAAAACAATCACACATTTTCTTAAAAATAAACACAACTTGGTGATGTACAAATGATGAATGAAAGAATGAATCTCAATCTTGGATATAGCGCTCCAAATATTTCCCATTGACAAGCAATGAGGAATATTGTCCTTCCAAGTTTTGCAAGATAAAAGTATTGTTTCCTTTAACCTCTGCAATGCTAAAAGGTCCAAACCATAGATTATCAAATTTTCTATGTTTTCCTTTATCTTACCTTCTTGCATCCCATCTTAATACTAAATCTCCTTCTTTAAAATCTCTTTCTCTAGCTTTTTTGTCAAACAAACTTTTCATTTTGTTCTGATATTTCCGAAGTTTATAATGAACTTCATCTCTATTTTCATTAAGTTCTGTAATCTAATTGATTCTCCTAGAAAAATCATCATCTTCTTCCTTTGCTTCTTGTAAAAATCTCATAACAGGAAAAACTAGATGTGTAGGAAATATGGCTTCTTTACCATAAACAAGCTGAAATGGAGATTTACCTGTTGACCTCTTTGGAGATATTCTATTTTCCCAAACTGCATATATGCTATGGTTTTCCCAACTCCTTTTGTGGTCTTCCAATGTTTTCTTAATGACTTTAACCAGACTCTTGTTTGAAGAATCTACTAGTCCATTTCCTTGTCGATAGTAGGGGGTAGAATGATGCAGTAAAATTTGGTATTTCTGATAAAATTCAATCATTTTGACACTGTTGAATGCTGATGCATTATCTGTAGCTATCTGTTGGGGGCATCCAAATTTAGATAGTATATTGTCTTCAATAAATTTAATAACTACAGTTTCGGTTACATTCCTAACTGGAATTGCCTCTACCCATTTAGTAAAGTAAGTAGTGGCAGTTGATATCCAATTATGTTGGTTGCTTGATGTGGAAGAATTTCTCCGATGAAATCCAATCCCCATTGTAAGAAAGGTGCTTGAACTAGTGCTGGAACTAGAGGAAGTGATGTTAATCTTTTCTTTCTAGAAAACATTTGACATTGGGTATAACTTATAACCTTTGCTCCTACTTGTGCAAACAATCTGGGCCAATAAAATCCTGTTCTAAAGATTTTATATGTTGTAGCTCTCCAAGCATAGTGTTCTCCACAAATACCTGCATGAAATTGATCAATAATTCCTTCTGTCTCACTTTCTGTCAAGCAAAGCAAAAGGATATTGAGTGGATATTTCCAATACATATTTGCATTGATGATACAGTATTTTATGGCCTTAAACTTTAGTGTCTTGCATTGATTCTTTGTAAATTTAGATGGACACTCAAAATCTCTAAGAAAATGTACAATATCAGTGTACCATTCTGATAACAAGAATTTCTCATCAATATGAATAGGAGTTGATTGAATTGAAAATGAAGGTTCTTGTGGATTCTTCTCTATTGGAATTTGAGAAGGTTCTTGTGGATTCATCTCTGCTGAAGTTTGTGAAGGTTCTTGTGGATTCTTCACTGCTAAAATTTCCAAAACTCTAATGCATGAATGAAGGACATAGACTCTAAAATATTTTAGGGCTTGAACTAAGGAATAAGACTTTTTTTCAATAATATCATATTTGAGTTCAAGATATCTCGTAACTTTATTGAAAAAGGAAATAGGTTGGTCATCTCCATTCTCATTCTTTTGTAAAAGAACAACAACTAAGGTGGTTTCAGAGGCAAAGGAAAAGATTCTAAATGGTTAAGAATAGTTTGGACTCGCCAATATTGGGACTTCAGAAATAGTTTTTTTAATCTGGTCAAAAGCTAATCTTTCTGGAAATTTCCATTTCACCTCATGATCTTTCCTCAACATATCAGTGATATCCTTAACTATTTCAACATAATTAGGTATAAATTTCCTTAAAAAGTTGATTTTTCCAAGAAAAGATTGAATTTCCTTTTTATTCCTTGGTAATGAAAGTGCTTGGATAGTTGAAACTCTTTTGGGATCAATGACCACTCCTTCAATAGAAATAATATGGCCAAGAAATTTTCTTTCTTTGATTGCAAACAAGGATTTTTTAGGATTGAGTGATATCCCAAACTTCCTACACCTATCAAAAACTTTCCTCAAGTGTTTTAAATGTTTTTTATAAGAATTAGAAAATACAATCAGATCATCAAGATAAATGACAAAAAAATTATATGTCTTACCCACAAATGCTAAATCCATAGCTCTTTGAAAGGTATCTCCAGCGTTGGTTAATCCAAAGGGCATCCTTGCATACATAAACGTACCCCAAGGAGTTGTGAATGTTGTCTTTTCTCTATCTTCTGGGATGACAATGATCTGATTGTATCCAGAAAAACCATCTAACATACAAATTCTATTAGCACTTGAAACTTTTTGAAGCAACTGGTCCATCATGGGTAATGGATAATTATCTTTCAAAGATTATTTATTTAAGTTCCTGAAATCTACACGCAGTCTGATTTCACCATTTTTATTTCTTACTGGAACTAAATTTGCTACCCAATCAGAATATCTCAATGGAACTATGCTCTTGGCATTGAGTGGTTTTTTAGGTTCTTTCTCAATGGTAGGAAGAAGGACTGGATTAATACTCCTTAAGTTTTTCTTAAAAGGTTTAGCTTCAGGTTTTAAAGGGATTTTATGTTTAATGAGTATTGTATCATATGTCTTTAACTCAGTATAGGACCAATAAAAAACATCTTTATAAGCTTTAAGGAGATCTAAATATTTATCTTTCACTTCCATAGGTAAATATGCAAAGATTTTAATATTTTTTATTTCTTCTGAAGTTCCAATATTAGAATCTTCTATATCTTCTTTTGGTGAATTTGATAATGGATTTTTAGGAACATCATTATGGTTAAACAATTTTTCAAGAGGAACTAATCCCTTATGAATGAAAGTGTTACATAACTGAATGATGCTATGATAACCAATTCTTGAGTCTAATTGTGAAGTTTGATTTTCCTTATTCAACTCATTATTATCCAGTTTTTCTTGTTCAATTTGTAAGGCTGAAAATTCATCAATTACTTGCAGGAAGGATTTCAATTGTTCGTCATCATCAAATATATGCCAATGTTTAAGATTATCAAGAATTGAAGGCCTATATTTAACTTGAATTTGATATTACACGAGCATTTGACTAGGAATTTAAAAAGAAATCGCTGAAACAACTAAAGAGCCTGAATGAATATTCTCATCCCTTGGAATAACAGGGATGTTAAATGCTTGGAAGAAATTATCCACTGAGTCCCATACCTCATTTCTATATGATCTAAGTTTAAGATGTTTTTTTTTGACAAAAATTCCTTACTTGTATAACGATGAGTTTTGAGTCACTGAATACACTTAGATTTTGCACTTTAAGACTTTTGGCTAATTCCAGTCCTAGAAGCAAGGCTTCATATTCTTTTACATTATTTGTAACATCAAATTCAAGCTTCTAGGATTGAGTTATATTCTCTTTGTCTGGTGAAACTAGTAGAACACTAGCTCCAACTCCTTCCTTTGAACAAGAACCATCGAAATATAACCTCCAAATATCAGTCTTAATAGCCTTTGGTTTATCTACAATATTTTCAATGCTAAGCTGAGTGTTTTGTAAGTTATTTGATGATAATTCAAAACATCCAAAAGCTTGATCTACTGCATAAATGGGATGATTTCTTGCTTGATCTGATTTGCAAAGATTATTCATGATTCTTACCTCTCTGTATAGCCTAAGATGTTCACCCCCATATACAGGAATAGTAGCATAAGACATATCCATTTGAATACTTCCTCCTAATTTGGCATAATATGATCTCAATAATAACATGCCAAATGTAGGAGGAATATCAGTAACTACAATGTCTAATACCACTCTCTTAACATGATTTGAGCTAAAGTGACCACTAGATCCTTTATAAGTCCAAGACATGGTACTTTCTTGGAATCAAAAGTATATAGATCATGATAAGATCGGGTTACCTCTAACTGAAGTTGATCCATAATTACCTTTAGCATTAGGTTATATGAGGCTCCAGAATATAACATGCAGTTTTATAGTAAATAATCATGAACTTTTAAAGTGACATAGAAGGGTGGTACATTTTCATCAATCATATATGAGCTAGGACTAAAGACTAATCAAGTTTTTTCATCTTGTAAGATTATCACATCTCCTTTAGCATCAACACTTGAAGATTGGATCCATTTGGAAACTTGATTTTTATAACCTGGATTCTTTGAAAGATCAGAAAAAGAAATGGATATTTTGACTCTTTCTAATTCCTTTTCAACATTGAAAGTGGTTAGAACAGTTTTATTAATTGGAGTTGTTTCATTTGGTTGATTCAATGGTTGGATTGTTGTTGTTTGAGATTTAGTAGATTTAGTTTGTGGTTCATTTACAATGGGATTTTTGGGAGGTCTACTAGGCCCTGACCTTGGTCTTAAATCATGTCTCCTATTCAATTATGCAATTAAAAACGCATAAAAGGTATGATATTTCAAAACTTGTGAGTTTTCTTGATATTGTTGAGAAGATTGATTTAGAGGAAGAGAGACAATAACATTTTAGACAAATGAATGATAAAGATTATTGATATCCTCAGTGATCAAAGGGCTAGTGTCTTCAGGTTGCTAATCATCAATCATCAATGGAGGTTGAATTTGTTGATCAAAATTTGGTCTTTGTCAGATTTGAGGTTGGGGAGGTCTCCTATATTGAGTTTGAGGTGTAACACAGTTTGTTGAATTGTTCCAGGCTGAGCTTCTATTTTTGAAATCATATTTGAAAGGTTTCTAATAATTGAAGTGATTTCATCTATCTTTTGATCTTCATTTTTAGTTTTTGAGGAAGAATCCTCTTCCTTGACTTTCATTTTCCTTTCAACTTTTTATGCATTAGCTTTAAGTTAAGTTGATGCTAACCTATTGGCTTCAACTTCTATGGAATTTTTTGCATGTCTTCTAAGGTATGAGATGTTCTTTCTCTAAGCATAACTACAAAATCATCTTCAAACACTTTTGAAAATCTAACTTTCGCTGTTGCTACTGGTGGTTTGCAGTCAAGTGACATTTTATGATAAAGTTTATTAAATCTCTTTATAAAACCAGCCACTGGCTCACCATGGTTTCCATTAAGTTCTTTAAATTTTGTAAGAAAATACATAGGATCCTTCGTAACCCCCCATTGATTCTTAAATATGGTAGTTAATTCATTCCAAGATCGGACAGAATTTGGTCTTAGTTGTATAAACCAAATTATGACATTCCCTTCTAGTGATTGAATAAAAAATCTCATATACACATTTTCATGTTCAATGTTCATGTTATCAGCAAAGTCCAAGAAGGCAACTAAATGGTTTTCAATAGACAAACCAGTTTCTCCATTAAACCTAGGTAGGTGTTTTAAATACCCATCAGGAAAACTATTGAGTATATTAGGAAGTTGTAAAGAAACATACGTAGCTTGAACAATAGGTTGAAACTAAGCCATACTTGAAGATGAATATGAATCAGTAGAAGATATGGTAGAGGATGATGAATTTGTATGTGAAGATGGAGGTGTAAAAGTAGGTGGAGGAGGAAAAGAGGGTGGAGAATTTCTTAAAGTTTTTAAAGGTGTTCGAATGACTCATTCCTGGGCCTCTGTTTCAACTTCTTCTTTGTTTTCAAACAAAGGATTTGAATATACAAAAAAGGTTTCCTCATGTTGGGCAGAAGTAGATGGAAAAGTATAAACAGTGGGAGAGATAAAATCAATACGTTTTAACTCAGGTAAATGTACATCCAATTCTTCTTCTGACTTAGGTGATTCTGAAGGTATTTTAGGAATTTGATATGATTTCAGTGAATGAACTAAAAGAGCTGATTGCAGATCAACTCCTTTGGATAGTATTTCTAATACCTTAGGTGTTAACTTAGCCAAGTCTAAAGGAGATGGAACAGACCTAAAGGGATCAGACGTTGAAATATCCTCAGGTTGCAGTGGTACAAAAAAAAAGGAAGAAGATTCAAGTCTTCTTCTTAAAGAGGCTTCTCTTACCAGTCCCTTTGGATTGAATAATGGAGAAACACTTTCAGAATCAGAATGAGATCTAGTGTGTCTTGAAGGAGCTAGTTTGGGTTTGTGAAGTCGTCAGGTGAAAGATTTTAACAAACTATTCCTTTATTCACCTTAAAGGAAAAGTTCTATCGTTTCCCTAGGGAAAATAATTCAATTTTTGTTCCCCTAGAACGATGCCAATTTGATGTTGTTCGCTGAGATAATTCTAGTTTAATTAATTATGCCAGAGCATCTAAAATGTTTTGTTGTTTTAAAAGTTTTTGGATGACCAATGTTATGGGAAAATTAAGACAAGGGGATTAAATCTTTACCTATGAACAATAAGTTGATTTAAAAGTGTGTGGAAAGGAAGAAATGTAAGAGACTATGATTTTCTAAATATTCAAACTTCTTTTTTAGTTAATCATAAGAAATCATGCAAGTAAACAATGTTTACATCTCAACAAAATATATTTAATCTTATGAAGATGGTTGACAATTTATAAGTGTAGAGGATCTTATAAAGACAAACAGTCCAATAAACTAATCTCTAAAATAGATTATAACTTCAGAGGGAGTTTAAGATAGACTGATATTCAGTTTTCTCTTACCTAGTTTTCTTCATAAAAACTTAAATACATGTAGAACAACAAATAAAGTGCAAACATAAGAAAACTCACAAAGTGACAAGCTATTTGAAGAAAATCCAGAATCCTTTCATTAATATGAAGCCATTTCAGTTTGATAAATTCTACTTTAGAAAACTCATCCAAGGGTTCAACCCTTAATACATCGAATTGCTTCTTATTTATACAAAATATTTGGATTCTAGAAACATCTAACTAATTACAAAAGTATTACAAAAATTTAGGAATGCTTACAATGTTGAGGTTGTTGGCACTATCTTCAAGGAATTGTTGATGACTTGGCCCCAAAATGTGTTGACTTGCTGTCTGTCTATTGGAGATAAAAAATTTTACTCAATAGTATCACACAATTGATCCCACCTTTCATCATTGGGTATAGAAATAATTATTAGCTTTCTATAAACTTCATCTACTTCAGTGTATTTCTCGAAAGTTGGCTTGTTGATGGAAATGTGCTTGATTTCATGTTTTATAGTTAAATCAAACTCCAGGGCTTCAATGAAAGCTTTACCTCTGACATGTCCTTTAATACCTGCAAAATTGGATGTATCTGTTGCAATAGTGTAAATTTTGTCACATTAATCTTCCAAGTTGATTAATATGTTATTGGGTGCTACTAACCCTGGAAATCATCTTTGATTCAACAAATTAAATTTAGTATGAAATCTCTGGACAACATTTTCTAGAGCTCGACACTTAGTCTCCAATTAAGTCATTAAATTCCTTTTCTGCAAAACCTTCTTGATTTCAAGGATGGTCTCTATTCTCTCTTCAATTTGAATCTACTCTAACTCTGACCTAGTATTTGAGTTCAACACTTTAATCGTGGATGTAGCCACAGCTGGTTTTTGTTCGAGTGTTGTTCTGACTTGTTCAATGGTTGTTTGGCACCTATTAATTAACTCTTCTTGTTCAAAAATAATTTGAATGGATGGCTAAATCTTATTTATGGCATGATTTATATCCACCTACATTCTTTCCTTGGCTTAGGCTGAGGTGTGAGCCATCAATGATTGATTTTCTAATTGATCAATCTTCTTGGCAAGTTGGTGAGGTTTTTGCATCTCCTCCACCAAGAGGGTATCAATTTTTATCTTCTGTGCTTCTAGATTCTTTAGTTTTTGTTGGATATTATCATTTTCTTGTCTCTTAAGATATTGATCTGCATAACTTTGTTCTAATCATCTGGTGCTGATGTTGAATCCCCTGTTGTCCCTGTAGTTGTAATTGGTATGGATGTTACTGGAGCTATAGTCAATTGTGAAACCTCTTCTTTTTCCTTAAGAAGCTTATCTATTTGTTCCTCCATCTCCTTTATCTGCATAATTTTCTCAATGATCAATTTGAGCGTGTCTTCTTTATGTTTCTCACTTTCTTCGATCTCTCTTCTTTGTGGATCCTCAGTAGAAGGTAACTTCAGCTGTTTCTTGAGTGCTGCTATGTCTGCATTATTTTTCTTGAGGATCTCCTATACTGCTTTGACATCACTGGGATCATAACCCATCTTGATCACCAAATCTTCCAATGTTTTGATTTTGGTGTCCTTTGCTAATGAACAAAATTTTCTCCAATTTTAATTGTGTTTAGACATTGGTGAGATATGTCCTTAACTTTTAAAGTTCTATAGCAGTATTTTTCATGGTGGAGAAAATAATTTCTCCATATTGTCTACACATATCAATTTGATCAATGGGATGTATTTGATTTGCATCAAATGAGAAGATAGTCTTCTTATAATCTGTAGGGGTTTTTGGAGATGGTACTTGAGCATGTAATAATAGCATTTGCATCCTTCCTTTCTCACTATCAAATGTTGTTAAAAGCCTATGTTGGGAGGTAGAAGTCTACTTCCAAAACTGAGCATAGGTGTTGGCTTTGAGTGTTTCATTTTTCTTCTTAATTTGCAAAAACTTACTAAAGATATTGGGATAATCATGTTCACCCAATTCTGTTGACTATGATTTTTCTGAAGGATTCTATGAGGCCAAGGAGGATGGGGTATAAAGGAAGAGTTCCTCTGACCTCGTGGAAAACTGTAAACCACTCATAACAATATTTTGTTGTACTTCCTCATTCTTAATGGTGACATCTTTGAGATGTGTCCTTTGGCTTTTCTGCTGAATGATGAATTCTTGGGCACTTATTTATATACATGTTGGAGATGAAGTTTCTTATCTTTGGCTTTTTCCCTGTTTATTTTGAGGTACTGGAGTATGAAGGGTGGTTGTAGACAGAATCTGCTCTTCTTCTTCTTGTAGTGTATTTTCCTCCCAGTGGTATTGATTCATAAACGTCTTGATCTCTGGTATGGGGGTATGATTATAAGGTGTGGTTTTGAGTTCCACCCTTAATTTAGAAATTATGTTGAATGGATCATATGACCAGGTGAAACTGGGCTGAAAATTGAATTGCTTGAGGATTGAGTGTGCCTCATCTCCTACTATTATGGTATTACATATGAATGGTCCCATTTGAGTCTTGATCTTAAATTTTGATTTTCTTTTACTTGAGACATATTGGATTTCATCCATTTTGATCATCTGCCTTATGTATTCCATAGAGAAAATCCTCATTGGAACGTATTTAGGCAGCTTGTAGGGAGAAAGATCACATTCATATACCCTTATCTCTGTATAATTATGGTATAGATACCAATCTCTAGTTTTTATATGCTCACGCAGGTGACAAATCCTTTTAATCTTTGAACTGATCCTTGGCTCACTCTGACTGCTGAGAAGCCCTGCAACTGTATGAACAAAGTTGTCTACGAAGTCTACAAATTTAAACATTGTTGAGTTTTTCCTGACTAATGAAGTCCATTGTATCACTGATTGATTCATTCCTTGATCATCTTATTTATGTAGAGTTATGGGAAACTTATCTCTTTGCCGAAAAATAAACATATAGACTAGTACATATGCATATTTAAACATGCCTTCTGTAGTAATCTTCATCATTTATTCATGCATATTATCATCCAGGAATTGACTAAAATTAGACATGAATGTTGGCTTGTGTTCATTAGAGAAAATATATAGAAAGCCTAGAATAGGCTCATCTACCCACTAGTCTGATTGATACCCTAAGAGGCAAGAAACTAAAGCAATGATTTGTTTGGGTTTCTCTGGGAACATAGAAGCTGGATAAGGGGGATTTTTCTTGGGAAGTTGAGAATCTTCTGGAAGGAAAATCTCAAAGATCTGGGATCTCTGAGGAAAATTGAGCTTATGATATAAATCCATAAGAACAACTACAAAAAAATGGCTGAGGGAGTCATTTTTAGGAATAAGCAACATTTGGTTTATGGTTTCAGGTGCAATTGAGATCAGAATGTCTCCATTCTGGGCCACAATGGTTCTTTGCATTGGATTGTATCTGCCTTGGGACCACATGACAAGACAAGGGAAATAGTTTTATGTGGGAAAATGAACATAGGTAATAGGGATTCCCAAAGGTTAATCTCATCTTGCTAGTCTAGGTAGTTTTTCTTCAACCAGTGATGTAATTCGAACAGGTCGAATTCACACTCGCTATTAGAAATCTTGTAATACTAGTATGCTAATGGTATGTGGTCTAGGTCTAGCGTAGCAAATGTTTTAGGGTTATCCTCACTCTTTGATTTGCTACTAGAGGATTGGCCCTTTCCCTTTGGTGCCATGTCTAAGGAGTTTGAAAATGAAAAGATAACATGGCTTTGGCTTGAACAGATGCTTGGATGAGCGATGAATCTTTGTCAATGGTAGGGGTTCAAAATTTGTTGGGATTGTCAGGTGCTATCAATGAGAGAAAAAAACCATACCTGCAATTAAAAATAGTAACAATGCAGCTAGGAGAGTCGCACGGGATGAGACAAGGTGGATTTTATAGACTGATTCAATTACCATTGTGGTTAGAACTGTTGCACAATAGGATTTAGATGAATTAATGAGCAACGAGAAATTTGCAATGGGTAACTACATAACGGGAAGATAGCAATGGGAATAGGATATGAGAAAATGATAGAATAACAAGTGGCTCGATGTAATTAGCGGAATGTAAAGTGCGGGAGGTGACATGGTGACTGTTGGCGGGAGTGGAGAAGTGATAGGTGGATTTCAGAGGGGGGGAATGATGATAAGTGGTTTTCAGAGAGGGGGGTGCAAAGTCACAAGGAGGCGCCACATTGCGTAAGGATCGCGAGAAGCAATACCGCTTTTCGGATCCCCGCCCCCTTGATGTTAACGCGAAATGGGATGAGGGGGTGCGAAGTGGTTTCCCTGTCGTTGATATGGGCGAGGAAAATAATGGCAGTTGAAAAGTGCCTTTGCGATATCACAAGCCGACAAAACATCTTGTCGTCTCCCAGCCTGTTGGGATGGGGTCCCCTGGGTCAGTTTTGGGGTTATGTTGTAGCGGCGACAACCACCCTCCAAAATTTTTCCTTAGCCTCGTTTTGGAGCCTCCCTTCTAACCTTCACAGCAACTTGCCTTGCCTCGTCAAGCTCACAAGCTTCAATGTATTTCTTGCACAAAGGTAGCCTATCGGTCATGGCTTGATCCATTCCCCTCACAGGCTATTCACCTGGACTTGGTCTAGTTGTAGGCTGAGCAGCTTCCCCTTGAAAATTGTGCATTTCTGGAGGGAAACAAGCCTTCCCTCTAGAAATTGCAAAATCCTCCCTGCCAACATTCCCAATAGGATTTGCACAAATTTACCCAGCAAGGCTGCTCAACTCAGAATTTTTACAAATTTGGGCAGTAGTCAACTGCTCTACCTAGAAATTATGCAAATCTCCTGGTAGTCAACCCAACTCCCAGCCAGAAATGCACATTTCCTTCAAGCAGTCGAACAACTTCTTACATGTGCAGCTGAGTTGATTAGTTCCCACCTGGACTGAGAAACCTAACTTGCATGCATAGGATTCTTCTCCTAAGGTAGCATTCAAAGGCATCCCTTGTCTCAAGGATCTATGTTTAGCAATTGGAGGTTACATGCAAGGAGAAATTCATAAACCTATCACCAAGTGTCGCTTCCCCTAGATTTGTGGCATTCGCATCACAACCTTGATACTATCAAAACTCATCAACCGGATGCTACAGAGCTCATTCCTCAATCAAATTTGCATCTCTGACATCCCACATCACATCTAGGAGCAGTCAGAACATTCAGCTCATTTGTTTTTGGGTAAGCCCGCTTCCCATGCCTTGTGCTACATTTTTGTCGCTTTTTTTGTTTTTTCTTGTGGGAGTATTGTTTTCTTGATTTCTTTGAATTCTTGTTGTCATTTACATGTATACTAGCTTGTCCTGGCTCTGTTTCAGTTTTCATTGTTATCTCATTGTTGTCGCATGCATGAAACTATTTTGCATGGACGTTCGCCCAACCAATGAACTGCCTCACCCACATGCATGTTGATCTATTCACTGAATCTTTCATTCATGTTTTGCATGCATTATCAATCACTTCTACTATTACTTGGTGTCGCCATGCATTTACTGTCTTAGTTTCTTTCAGTTGCCCATTGGCAAGTCAGACCAACATTAGCCCAGACTCTTCCTTCACCAAGGCTACATTACACAATTTGGGGAAGGAAGGCTCACCTTCCTCGCCATATTTGTGCATTCCCACCCAACACTTCCCTTCAGGACTATTTTGCACATTTATGGAGGACAGTGGCTGCTTGGCCCAAGAAATTGCGCAAATATGTCCCTAGGCCATCAGTACTTCCTAGCTAGAATTGCACATTGTGCAATCCCAATAGTCAACACACACACTAGAATATGCATTGTGCAGTTCTAATAGTTAGTCAATCTCCCAGCAGCCCAGACTATGCCTTTTGCAGTCTTTGCAATCGATCTCTCGACCTCCCGGCTAAAATTGCGCAACCTTCATGATCAGTCACACAGGTATTTTGCAAGTTGGTTCTCAAAGTTTATTTTGGTTTTTGACTGACAAATTGCTTGCCATGATTGTTTTCATGTCCCCGGGTATTGTAAGTGCTTATCTGCCTCTCAATAGTGCAGGTATAATGGTTTCCAAGAGAGCAAAGTTGAAGACACCGTTCAGAGCACACCTAGAGGTACAGTCGATCAAGTGTCTATGAGCTTGCCTACTCACGAATACATCAAGTTGTTCGTATATAAGGACATCAAGCACCAGTATCACAACGAGAAACATCATGAACAATAGATGAAGGAGGCATATCGAATGCAGCGAACGCAATGAATGCAGTGAACGTAGCGAATGCAGCAAACACACTGAATGCAAAGAATGCAAGAGGAAGGTTGTTGACAACACAAAGGCAGAAAAAAGTTGCAAGATCAAGCAAATTCACTGATAATGAAAGAAACTTTGGAGACTCAGGCTATGAGGTGACGACGTGACATGAAGGTCACATGAAGACAAAGAATGGAACAAAGAAGCAGTTGCATGTGTCAAAGAACCAACTCAAGGAAGAACATGATGCTGCACAGATAGATGAATGAGTTGCAGAGGGATCAGGAACAAGAGTGGGCGCAATGTGCACTCACGGTTGAAACTATGCCCATACAAGTTAAAGATCCATCCTAGAAACTGACACGAAGCAGACATGGTGGGCAGTATTGTTAATCGCATGCAAGGGATTCAACAACATGCATGTCATTGTGCACATGCATGCAATCCAAGCCATTCAGCACACTCACCAAGGCGAAGACAAGAAGCAAGTCCAACTTAAGATGAACATGTACTTCGGCAAGTTGATGCGCATGACCACCAACACACACTTGAAGATCAGCATGGACACTATGCATCAATTTGTTTCCAATTCAATCGCACCTAAGAAGACCATGTGCATGTTAGCAAATGAGTTGGATGAAGGAGCCAAATCAATGCATCAGTTGCAACGGAGGTAAGAGTTCACTTCAGGAAGATGTCACCATGAGGTGCATGCACACCATCACGGATGACCAAGCTTGGCATTAGCTCACCACCTTCACCATCACAAGCATGTCAGAAGAGTTGGTCTCATCTCAGCAGGCCGAGTGTTAGTGATGTCTTCCAAGGCTTGCTCAAGCCAGGTTGTCTCACATGAGTACATGTGCATTGTAATGTTGAGTCATGTCAAGTGTAAGTCAAGCATCAATAGTTGGATGTAACAGTCATAGAGTAGGTGAAGAGTCATGAGGGTAGTTGAACTGCCACAAAGGGGAATGTCAAGGGTCACCCCACCCTTTGCTATAAATAGCCCCTCATAACTCATTGTAAAGGCTTTTGGTCAGCCAAGCTTCTGATAAGACTATATTGGAAAGAGCTTGGACAGTATTGTAATGCACCTTGGATTCTCCACTGCATGGAGTTAGTTCATCTCTTTGGAGGAGCAAGCGGATGTGGTTGTAACGTTCCACTAATGGGGGTAGCAGGTTTTCATGGATGTATTGTATGGTTGGAACTTACACTTTTATATAATAAGAGCCAACACATTTTCATGCATATGTTGTTATTGAAGTTGGACTACTCCAGTTGCCTTAATGATATATGTTGTTTAACTTACGTATTTGTGCATGAACTGATTCGTATGCAATTATATGAATCTTGTTGCAAATGTGTTGTATATGTTGTTAATGTTGTCCCGTCCGTGTCAACTGCTCTGCCAGACACCAAACAGACCTTTCACATGAACCTTGTTGTAACAACCGTTGCACTCGTTCGGACTGATCCATGAGTGTTGTATGTGTTATCTTACCTTGTATGTTGTGACTACCACATCCAAGTGGATTGCTTCGCTGAAAGCTGTGTAGGTCCTTTTGTGTTGTGTGTTCCTAGCCAAGTTGGGACTAATCCCTTTCGACCTGGAACTCACTTCACCCTTATCTCCCCCTTTATGTGTTAGAACCTCTCATACACCTTCCTTGACTCACTATAACAGTCACACCCTTTCTACTGACATAGTTATCTTACTTACCTATGTGCAACATCATGGTCAAGGAATTACCTTACAACCCACTGTTGGGACTCCTACACCAAACAGTCTGAGGTCTAATTGGGACTTCTTACTGGGGAGATCCCCTCGACATGTTGGTGGATCTAGCACCATCAACATTTCTGGCGCTAGAAGGAGGGCCTAATGACAAGATGTGTCCTCTCATCCAGTTTTGAACCTTTGCATATTTTTCATGGAGTCTTGCACTCTTCTTTCCCCACGGTGTTTTACGAATCGTGAAGATGTCTCCATCTCGGGGAATCTTTTCAATCTCCTGTCCACTTTCACGTATGATGGTGAAAGTGAAGTGGCATGGCCTGAGCACTTACATAACTTTCTTTCCATGATTCATGAGGAAGATGAGTTTTCTGACGAACAAGCCGGTTTGCTGCTTGCATACACACTTCGCGAATCTCCATTTTGTTGGATGCTCAGCCTACTGGCGACATCGTGCACTCTTTTGAGCACTTCTGTGATCTTATTGAAGACATGTTCTATCATTTTGATCCAGAACATATTGACTGGAAACTGTTACATCAATGGAGGGCTCCGCATGAATCCATTATTGATTTTTGGCAGTGCTTCCGTGACTTTCAGTTTCAAGCTCTATGGAGCCAGATGAAATTTTCTTATCTTTGGGACTGGTTCAAGTACTGCCTTAAGAAATCTGCCCATCCCAAGAGAAAGCTTGAGATCAAGCCTCGCTCAACGTTCTTTATTGATGGAGCTGCACAATCTCATGTGGATGCGGGTCTCTACTGACTGTTTGCCTCCCTCTCATTCAACAGCTCCACCATTGCCCAGTGATGTTGAGGATCATGCTCAAACACCTATCATCCTTAACATTCTCCCAACATCACTTCACTCAATTTTCGTGCATATTTGGTTGTGATTCCTTAGTGCTATCGTATGCATTCTTTTATACGACCTTCATCTTCGCACTCAGGTGTTCCTTCGAATGATGTTGTCTTGTGTTCGTCCATTCTAGACTCTTCACTTGTTGTGAAGGAGGAACAACCCATTGACAAAGTTGGTGTTGCATAACCAACATGCGATGTCATTCATGAAGAGTATGAGTGGGATCTTGAGCATCAATAATTGCCAAAGGATGACTCCCTTCCGTCCAATCCCCCTCTGTTCTTTCCTGACCTTTCTGGTGAGCCTGCCATCCATGATTTTGCATGTGTGTCTTCATCCATAGATGCACCCATTGTTGATCACTTGCAGGACTCACCAGATGTTAGTCCATCATTCGACAATGGAGAGGATAAGTTATTCATTGAAAACCCACTTGATCCTTCATCTGTCTTTTCTGGAAACACAGAGGATGAGTTTGCTCGCTTTTCATCTACCTCTCTATTTGATTCATCTAATCATGAGGATGTCGATGAATTCATTGATTTTTCTGATTGTGGCGGTTGTGATCCATTTACTTCCATTTTTTTTATCATGATCATGAATCTATCATAGTTTATCTTTAGAAGCCATCAGTTTATGATGATATACCTAATGATGAAGTTAAGACACCCAAGACTGTTGAGGCACTTCAGCTCGAGCTAATGGTTCAGGCCCTTGCTCTCTTGGGGTTAGTCTTGCTTTCGATCATGAAATTGTTCAATCACCCAAGGCCCCTCATCACTCATCTATATGTATTGAAGATCCATCTCACACATAGATCACACTTCCTCCGCTTGAATTGCACGATCCCATTGCTCACGCATTGGAGGAGTCTTACATTGCAAGAACTCGTGTGTGACACAAGTTATCTTTGTTTCTTTCATTTGCTTGCATGTCACAGTCAAGAGTGTGCTTATGCTTCAAAGTTGCACGTAGTGTCACACAACACCATGATAAGTCCACGAACTGATTGTCATGCACTTGTACTAACCTATGTCCTGTGGGCACTTTGAAACATGAAGTGTGGTTGTCTTCATTGTTATATATTTCTTTCTTTCTGGTCCGCACAACCGGGTTGCTTGCGGACAAAGCCTTCACCAACAGGGTCTACCAATGCAACAGTGGTTGCATTGGAAGTATCACTTCACGTGATCAGGCCCATGCACCGTTAGTGTAGGAGTAGGAGTAGTGTTTGCTTTCAATTGTTTTCTTGCATGCTTGTTTGCCTACATGCTTTGTTTGCTTGTTTATTTACTTTCTTTGCTTTCACTTTTCTTCCGCCCTTGCTTTGCTTTGTTTTTTTTTAGTTTGCTTGTTTCATTCGTAGGTTAGTTTTGCATGAAATCATGTATGACTCTTGAATCAATATGGGTAAAGTACAACAGGGCTTGTACAACTATTACTACTTGGATATCTGTCATCTTTCCTATGTATGATGAGCTTGTTACTTTTAGTCCATGATACGTCAAAGGAAAATATGTATTGTTCGAAGTGAACCTTGGTGAAAACACAACGCTTGCACGCTAACTAGTGTCACCTTCTCTAGTCGGTTGTTTTTTGGGTTAATCCTTGTCATCTCAGTCAAGTAGAGTAAGGTGAGAGGGAAAACCTTAACAGGCACGTTAGAGATACAATAAACTACTTCTCTGTTGGAAAAACCTCTTCTACTCTCTATAAGTCAGGATCCCTCTTCCGCCTCTGAAATGAATAAGTGTTATGCATAGTGAAAATGAAAAAATGAAAAAGTAAAAAAATTCAAAATGAAAAATGAATAAGGCAAAAGAAGAGAAAGGCTTCCTATGCAAGGAGGTGATGCAAGTAACTCCGCTGGGGTACTGACCAGGCTCACTGGTAGCAGATCCATGCTTGTGTTCCTATGTGACTCCACTGGGGTACCATCCTAGCCTGCTGGTAGTGGAGCAACATCTGAGATGAAACTAAGACTCTAATGATTATACTGCTTGTGCATCTATATACCCCTCAACCCCAATCAAAACAATTGTGTTGCGTTGGCTTGGAATGTGTGTCAATAGACCAAGGGTTTGGCAGATGCTACATCTTACAATCAAGTTAGTGTGAAACCAAGATGAGCTGAGAACTGAACAATACTTCCGGAGGCATTAGACTTGCTTTTCATGAACAAGGTCCATTCAGAGAGTTGGAGTTCTACCAGTGTGTCGCCAAGTGTTGTAGCGGCTACAACCACCCTCCAAAATTTTTCCTGAGCCTCGTTTTGGAGCCTCCCTTCCAACCTTCACAGCAGCTTCCCTTGCTTTGTCAAGTTCACAAGCTTCAGTGTCTTTCTTGCACAAAGGCAGTCCGTTGGTCACAGCTTGATCCATTCCCCTCACAAGTTGTTCACCCGGACTTGGTCCAGCTGCAGGTTGAGCAGCTTCCCCTTGAAAATTGTGCATTTCTGGAGGGCAACCAACCTTCCCTCCAGAAATTGCGCAATCCTCTCTAGCAGCCTGTTGGGCTCCAGGATTGTGCAATCCTGCCTGCCAACACTCCCAGTAGGATTTGCGCAAATTTCCCCAGTAAGGTCGCTCAACTTAGAAATTGTGCAAATCTGGGCTGCAGTCAGCTGCTCTACCCAAAAATTGTGCAAATCTCGCGGGCAGTCAACCCAGCTCCCAGCTAGAAATGAGCATTTCCTTCAAGTACCGGTTTCCTCTAGGAGCGAGCAAAATAGACTTGCATGCATAGTCTTCTTCTCCTAAGGCAACATGCAAAGGAATCTCTTGTCTCAGGGATATATGTTTAGCAATCAGAGGTTACATGCAAGGAGCAATTCAGAAACCTCTCACCAAGTGTCGCTTCCCCTAGATTTGTGGCATGCACGTCACAACCATGACGTTATCAAAACTCATCAACCGGACACTGCAGAGCTCATTCTCACATCAACCTTACAGATCTAACATCCCACATCACATCTAGGAGCATTCGGCACATTCAGCTCAGTTGTTTTGGGGTAAGCCCGCTTCCCATGCCTTGTGCTACATTTCTGTCACTTTTTGTGTTTTCTCTTGTGGGAGTACTATTTTCTTGATTTATTTGAATGATTGTTGTCATTTACATGTATACTAGCTTACCCTAGCTCTGTTTCAGTTTTCATTGCTATCTCGCTGTTGTTGCATGCATGAAATTGTTTTGCACGGACATCCACCCAACCGACGAACTGCCTCACCCACATGCATGTTGATCTATTCACTAAATCTTTCATTCATGTTTTGCATGCACTACCAATCACTTCTTCTATCACTTAGTGTCGCCATGCATTTACTATCTTAGTTGCCCGTCGGCGAGTCGGGCCAACCTTGGCTCGGACTCTACCTTCACCAAGGTTGCATTGCGCAATCTGGGGAAGGAAGTCTCACCTTCCTCTCCATAGTTGCGCATTCCCACCCAACACTTCCCTCCAGGATTGTTTTGCACATTTCTGGAGGATAGTGGCTACTTGGCCCAATAAATTGGGCAAATATGTCCCTAAGCCAGTAGTCCTTCCCAGCTGAAATTGTGCATTGCGCAATCCCAACAGTCAGCAACCAGACTGGAATGTGCATTGCACAGTTCTAGTAGTCAGTTAGTCTCCCAATAGCCTAGATTGTGCCTTATGTAGTCTTGGTAGTCAGTCTCCCGACCTCCCAGCCAAAATTGTGCAACCTTCATGATCATTCACATAGGTATGTTGCAAGTCGGTTCTCAAAGTTCTTTTCGGTTTTCAATTGACAAATTTCTTGCCATGAGTGGTGCCATGTCCCCAGGTATTGCAGGTTCTCATCTGCCTCTCAACAGTGTAGGTACAATGGTTTCCAGGAGAGCAGAGTCGAAGACACCGTTCAGAGCACACCTCGAGATGCAATTGATCAAGTTTCTATGATCTTGCCTACTCACGAATATATCAAGTTATTCATAGACAAGGACATCAAGCAACAACATCATAGCGAGCAGCATCATGAAAAACAGTTGAAGGCAACATACCGAACGCAGTGAACATAGCGAATGCAAGAGGAAGGTTTTTGACAACACAGAGGTGGAACAGAGTTGCAAGATCAAGCAGATCCATTGATAATGAAAGAAACTTTGGAGACTCGGGTTATGAGGTGACAACACAACATGAAGGTCGTGCAAGGACAAAGAATGGAATGAAGAAGGAGTTGCATGTGCCAAAGCAACAACTCAAGGAAGAACATGAAGTTGCACAGACATATGAATGAGTTGCAGCAGGATCAGGAACAACAGTGGGTGCAATGTGCACTCACGGATGAAACTATGCCCGTATAAGATAAATATCCGTCCTAGCAGCTGACACGAAGCAGACTTGGTGGGTAGTGTTTTTTATCGCCTGCAAGGGATTCAACAGCATGCATGCCATTGTGTGCACGCATGCAATCTGACCCATTCATCACACTCACCAAGACGAAGACAAGAAGCAAGTCCAACTGAAGCTAAACATGTACTTCGACAAGTTGATGCGCATGACCACCAGCACACACTTGAAGATCAACATGGAAACTATGCATCAGCGTGTTGCTGGTTCACCTGCACCCAAGAAGACCATGTGCATGTTAGCAGATGAGTTGGATGAAGGAGCCAAACCAATGCACCGGTTGCAACGGAGGCAAGAGTTCGCTTCAGCAAGATGTCACAATAAGTTGCATGCACACCATCGCGGACGACCAAGCTTGGCATCAGATCACCACCTTCACCATCACAAGCATGTCAAAAGAGTTTCTCTCATCACAACGGATCGAGTGTCATCGATGTCCTGCAAAGCTTTATCAAACCATGTTGTCTCACATGAGTACATGTGCATTGTAATGTTGAGTCATGTCAAGGGTAAGTCAAGCATCAATAGTTGGATGTAACAATCATAGAGTAGGTGAAGAGTCATGAGGGTAGTTGAACTGTCACAAAGGGGAATGTCAAAGGTCACCCCACACTTTTCTATAAATATCCCCTCATAATTCATTTTAAATGCTTTTGGTTAGCCAAGCTTCTGATAAGACTACCTTGGAAAGAGCTTGGATAGTATTGTAATGCACCTTGGATTCTCCACTGCATGGAGCTAGTTCATCTCTTTGGAGGAGCAAGCGGATGTGGCTGTAACATTCCAATGATGTGGGTAGCAGGTTTACATGGATGTATTGTATGATTGGAACTTACACTTTTATATAATAAGAGCCAACACATTTTCATGCATATGTTGTTCTTGTAGTTGGACTGCTCCAGTTGCCTTAATGATATATGTTGTTTAACTTATGTATTTGTGCATGAATTGATTCATATGAAATTATATGAATCTTGTTGCAAATGTGTTGTATATGTTGTTAATGTTTTCCCATATGTGTCAACTACTCTGCCGGATGCTAGACATATCTTTCACATGAACCTTGCTGTAACAACCGTTGCACTCGTTCGGACTGATCGGTGAGTTTTGTATGTGTTATCTTACCTTGTACGTTGTGACTACAGCATCCAAGTGGATTGCTCCACTGAAAGCTGTGTAGGTCCTTTTATTTTGTGTGTTCCTAAATGAGTTGGGACTGATCCCTTTCAACCTGGAACTCACCGTCACCCTTATCTCCCCTCTTATGTGTTAGAACCTCTCATACACCTTCCATGACTCACTACAGTGGTCACACCCTTACTACTGACATAGTTATCTTACTTGCCTCTGTGCAACATTGCGGTCAAGGCATTATCTTACGACCCACTACTAGGACTCCTACACCAAATGGTATGAGGTCTAATTGGGACTTCTTACCAGGGAAATCCCCTTGACATGTTGGTAGGTTCAACACCATCAACAGGTTAAAAGCCCAAGTTTTGATGTAAATTTTGGTAAAAAGATGTAAAGTCTCCACAAATTGTGGATGCGGAGCGCATAGGTAGTTAGGAGTCAAAAAGGGTTTTTACCCTCATTTATGTAAAGTTGAGTCGGTTTGGAGATCTACCCATGGTCCGCGGACCATGGGATTGCATAAATAGGTGTGTCTTAAAGAGTCTAAGGCAGATCTAGGTGGATGTCTATGGGTATGAACGGATGGAGTCTTAGAGAGACAGTGCAAAGAAGTAAGTCTTAGAGGGGAAAAAGGCTCTACAATTGAGTGTGTAGAGGCCTTGATTAGTGTCCGCAGCTAAGTACACGGACCCCTGCAGCTGAGTGCGTAGGGAAATTTTGAGATTGTAACCTGATACTGAAGATCAATAAAGAAGACTATGGGAGAAATTCATGTGTTTTATCTTTTTACCTCTGTTGTTTATGTTTGTGGTATATGTTGTGATGAAATAATGTCTTTATGAAATAATGATGTATTGACGTGCAAATCTACTGGATAAGTCTTATTAACTAAACGCAATACATGTTAAGTATTTACGTGAATATCATAATACATTCTGTTACATTTATCAAGCACTTAAGTAAATCTGAGTAGATTCTGATCTAAGGATAATTTATGGTGCGCGTAAGTAGGTAATTCATCTGTTTAGGGTCTGCAAAAGCCGATCATAGACCTTCGCAGAGGTCTAGGGGTCGTTCGAAGGAAGTTATACTCCCAAGCCCTAAGGGCTTAGAGATCTGCATGGAGGTAGATCTAGGGCATAAAAAGACATCACATTGATCTCTAGATGCAAAAACTTGGTTCCAACATCCCCCCATATTGCTTCGGGTGAGACTTCAGCCCATGCTACGTGGGTTGATGCTGAAAAGGCCAGTAGTGTAGGGTTTTTTTGGCACAACTAACTCTAAACCTAGGTCAAGGCCCATTAAGACAACAAATGGTTCCATTGTCGGGGCCGAGATCTACCTAAGGAGATGTGTGATGCCGCATCACTGGAATCCGACCAAAAAGGAAATTGAGACATGGTTGGCTAGAAGGATCCACGAATTCGTGGCATAGGAAAACAGGAATCTACGCCTGTCAAAAGCACAGTGGTTGGACAGATATTTGTACACGGAAATACATGAAATTTCCTTCTACACCTTCGCAATTGAGCTACACGAGTGGATAGCTAAATTGGCAGAGACCAAGGAAGGTGGAGACTTGACAATCCAATAGTGTGGACTCCAGAGCTAGTGTGGAGGTTGGAAGATTTTAAAGATAAGATCGTGTGCGTTGTTGATCATTGGCTTAATCGGGTTATAGGAGCATTTGTTACAGAATTCATTGTTGATACCTCAGTCAGCTACATTGAAGCAGAGTGATGCTTCTTCAAAGGACCGTGAGGTAAGTACCTAAGATCTTTGAATACCTAAATTAAGATGTGGTTGTGTGAAAAATAGGTTATGCCATTTCCTTGATGTTTGGAGCTACGCAAAGTGGAAAACTCTTTAGGGATCAAGGGAAAATAGGTCTTGAATATAGCCCACTAATTGGACCTCCTTAGAGTGACAACAAAGGAGTGGTACAGGCCTCACCACGGAGTGCGGTTCAGATGATAAGACAAGGTTTTCCGCAGATACATCATCCATCCACTCCACCTCCAGCTTCACCTCCAAAACATACACCTTCGCCCAGACCACCACCACCATCGTTCAACATGTCGAACTCAGTAAAGCTACCGATTTTCAAAAGTATAGAGAGTGAAGATACATATCAGTTCTGGTTTGTCATGAATGCTGTATGGACCTACAGTAGATCACTAATGATAGCATAAAGAAAGCACAGTTGGTTACTGCTCTGCAGGATCACGCGTTGACCTAGTACATTAAGTACTGCGCTGATAACCCTTTGGCATCATTAGCAGACACTAAGGCCGATTTGAAAAAATAATTTAGTAAGCCTAAGTTTGACTCGCAATCAGTAGTTGGATTCAAGGAAATCATGATGAGGGTTGGTGAAACGCCCTGGGAGTTAGATCAAAGGTTGAAGTGTGTGATCCGTGAAGCTAGTATGCAGCTTACAGATGGCTAGCATCGTGAGTGGTTTATAGCCTCGCTTCTGGCCCACTTGAGGATTGATTTATCACAACATAAGATAGGGACTCAGGTGGAAGCCCTAGAAATAGCGATGAGGTTGCATGAAACGCCTATTCAGGACCCGACTTTGGGAGTTCAGGAAATTCACTCGCAGTTGCAGAACCTTTGCTTGGAATTGCAAAGTTTGAAAAATGAAAAGGAGGCCAGGTCAGAGGTGCGCGAGGAAGTTTGGTGCCTCAAGTGTAAGAGCCAAGGGCATGATAAAGACCACTGCCCTATCTTTTCCAATTATATTACAGGGGGGACCGATGCCTCTGAGGCAGGAAGCTCCAGCAGGACCAAGTGCAGGGCTTGTGCTATGGTGCGTTATTTCTTAGGTGGCTGGAAAAAATGTAAAGGATAATTTTCATTTGCTGTAAAAGTTTGTGAAAATGCTACAACAATTATTCTGTGATTTATGCAAATCGGTGGGCCACGATGAGCACCATTGTCGTAGCTACGCATTGATGATGGAAAGAACTCCTACCTATCTGATGCAAGCAGAAACTCGGCCTTCGATCAGGACGCTGGGGGGGCACGTGAAGGATATCAGGGGTGAGGACGAGGCTGAGGAGGAGGAGGACCTGGTAGAGGGCACGTTCAGGCTATTTTCTATAATTTTGGGACACCAGGGCACTATAGACGGGAGTGCCAAAAGCAGACACGCCTCTCATGTCAATATTGTACTCAGTTTGATCACACTATCAAAGAATGCCCTGTGCTGATAGCTAAGATGTAGGAGAAGAAGGCATAGCCTCAACAGCCTACCCAAAACTTACAGATGATGAGGGTTGAACCCCATGAGGAAGATCCAAATGTGAATATCGTGTTGAGAAGTGGAATAACAACTAGTGACGATAAAGGAAAACAACCTAAAGAGAATGGATGGGTCTGCAAAGCCCCAGAAGAGGAAGTTGGCTTCGATCTAGAACACACGAAGGAGACGTTTATGGAGGAAAATAAAAACTTTTTTGAGGCATCCACCTTAGGTAGTCAGGACAAGCTACTAGAAACCAACGCGCTGACACAGATTAATCCCTCTGTACTCACCACGTTCTTAGAGACCTGTATGAAACTGTTGCGCGATAGCAAGGCTATGAAGGTGCTAGAGGAGTTGATAAACAAGTGTGCTGGTAACGAAAATACACGTGATGGACACCATGTAGTCAGAAAGATTGGCAAACATAACGCAAGAATAGGGCGCGAAATGAGGCTCACTGCGCAGATAGGAGATTATGAGATGGACCAGGTTATTTTGGATCTGGGGTCTGATGCGAACTTTTTGCCTAAACAGACATGGGAGAGAATGGGTAGGCCTACGCTGCAGTGGTCTCCAATTCAAATGAGAATGGAAAACCAACAAAAGATTATCCCTATGGGACGACTACATGGAGTCATCGTAGATATAGAAGGTGCGAGCATGCTAACTGATTTGAAGTAATAGAAATCGTTGATGATAGTAATCCATATCCTGCACTCCTCGGAATTGATTGGGACATTGATATGAATGGAGTCATCAACTTGAAGAAGCGCACAATGTCGTTTGAAAGGAAATCGCTTCGTGTTGTAGTATCGTTGGACCCTGCAGAAGGACCGCGCTATACTGAACTGGTCCGTGACTATGAAGAAAGGGATCATGATTTAGATCAAATCTACAAAAAACAACGCGAGACCAAGACTGGATTAATCCAACAGCTGATGGACAGATTGCATGGGACTGCAAAAGCTCCTGTACCTCAAATTCAGATGAAAAGTTGGAGCACTCGCAGAATAGGTTGCATGAAGTATCTACACTACGCTGCAACAAGATGACTAAATCAATGCACTGTATGTCGTCGGAGGTAAGAAATTTACCCTATTATGATGGTTTAATTGACGTGGATAAGTTTTTGGATGCCTTTGAATGAGAAGTCCCTAAGGATCATCGCTTTTAAGCACTGGATTTGGCGTTGGGTGTTATGCCTGCACAGTGGTGGGGTACGCACAAGGACAACTTTAATGAATGGCGTGATTACAGGAGGAGGATGAGGTTGCAATTTGGTCATCCTAAAGTGTGATTAACTAAGAAATATGATGGCAGAAATGATCCGTGCGCGATCATTTAGAAAAATGGACTAAAGTCTACGGAACAAAGCCACAACCAGATTGGGTGCACTTATTCTGTCATACTTTGGATATAATCCCTATGAATTGGTACCTGGAAACGGAGCTCTGCCATGGCATCACGGAGTGGGATATATTAAGGGAAGGATTCTTGATGACCTTTAGTTTTGAGGATGGGTTCGAAAGAATTGATGAAGCTCTATAGGAGGTTAAGGCAGTGATCTTTAGAATACCGCAGGACCCTTTGGAGTTGGTGCAGCCCGATTGGAGCACCCAGTTGCACCATGCCCTGGAATGCTATAATGTGACCGCTAAGGGGGAGGATGAATATCCAAGGAATATCAACATTCCAGATGCAGAAGGCCATTGTGAAGTTGAAGGTCCACAAATAGAGAACCCGAATATCACCATGCCATTGAAAACTGAGTAGGTATACATTGGTACTGAGGTAGATCCAAAATTTGCGAAGATCAGGGATTACTGGGATAATGCCATAATGGATAAATTTGTTGAGTTACTCCGCGAGTACCAGGATCTTTTTCCTACAAAATTTTCAGACCTGAAAGGCATCATAGGTGACTAGGGGGTGATGAAAATTACTTTAAAGCCGGACGCGAAGCCTATTAAGCAAAGGCCTTATCACTTTAATCCCAAATACAAGGAAAATGTTCGCTTAGTGCTGGATAAGATGTTAGAGGCAGGCATCATTGAACCAGTTGAAGAGTCAGATTGGGTAAGCCCGATGGTGGTTCAAGAAAAGAAACAGAAGGCAGAAATAAGGATTTGTGTAGATCTCAAGAAACTTAATGATGTCTGCGTCCATGATCATTTTCCGACATTGTTTACTGATGAGGTATTGGATACTGTTGGAGGGCAAGAGGCCTACTCATTCACTGATGGATTTTCGAGGTACCATCATATCAAGATCGCGCAAGAGGATAGAAGCAAGGCAACCTTCGTGACTAAATGGGGTTGTTTTTCAGTATACGGCGATGCCATTTGGACTCAAGAATGCACCAATGATATTCTCTCGCATAGTCATCGTGGCATTCAAAGAGTTTATTCACAAATTCTTGGAAGTATATTTTGATGACTAGACAGTGTTTGGGTTAGTAAAGCACCATGTAGCCAGTCTACGCTTGATGTTGGATACATGTCGTTGATACCAGATCACGTTGAAGCTAAAGAAGTGTCTATTCTGCGTCCCTTTTGGGATTTTACTGGGTCATGTGGTATGCAAGCAAGGACTAATGGTGGACACTTCCAAGATCACGGTGATAGTAAATTTGGAGGCCCCAAGGAGTGTCAAACAGCTACGCGCAACACTGGGCCATACTGGATATTATCAAAACTTCATCAAATCTTATGCTAAGATTACTGTGCCTATGGAGAAGCTATTGGAGAAGGATGCTACATTTTGTTGGGATGAAGAATGCCAACGCAGTCTAGATGTATTGAAAGAAAAGATGGTCACCATGCTGATCTTGGTCTTCCCGGATTGGAAGAAGGAATTCCATGTGCATGTTGATGCCTCATGTATTTCCTTGATAGCAGTACTAACACAGGCTGGTGAAGGAGAGATGGATCACCCTATAGCCTTCGCGAGTAGGAAATTATCAAAGGCTGAGAAGAATTACTCAACGACAGAGAGCGAAGGATTGGCTATGGTGTACGCGCTTCAAAATTTCAGACACTATCTGTTGGGCATACATTTTAAGATGTACACAGACCATTCTTCCTTGAAGTACCTAGTCAATAAGCCTGTGTTAGTGGGGAAGATATGCAAATGGTTGTTGCTATTTCAAGAGTATGACTTTGAGGTAATTGTGAAGTCTGAAAGGTTGAATGCAAGACCTGACCATCTGTCGCAGATTGAGACAGGAGAGGAGCCCACTAATTTGGAGGAAGGGTTGCTCGATGCACATCTCTTCATGGTACGCATAGCGGATAATCATTTTGTAGATATTATCCACTTTTTGACTACTAGAATGACTCCAGAAGGATATACCAATCAACAAAAGAAGGAAATAATGGTGCCCGTGGCAGATTTTTTGGTGATCACTGAACATTTGTATAAGATGGGTGTTGATGAGATCTTGCGAAGGCATGTGCCTAATTTTGAGCAGAACAACATCCTTGCGAAAGCTCATGGAGGGGTTGTAGGAGGACATTATGCAGGAAAAGAAACAACACTAAAGATCTTGTGCGTAGGGTTACGGTGGCCTACGTTGCATATGGATACCAAAGCATATTGTAGGGCATTTGATGCATGTCAAAGAATGGGTAAGCCATCACGGACAGACGTGTTGCCATTAAAGCCTCAAGTATCATTGTAGCCCTTTGAAAAATGGACAATTGATTTCATTGGGCTAATTCAGCCTCCACAAAAGAAGACAAGTGCGCGCTATATCATCACCGTGACAAAGTATCTGACCAGATGGGCAGAGGCACAACCTGTGAAGGATTGTACAAGAGCCACAACATCTACATTCTTGTTTGAGTATGTATTAACCAGGTTTGGCTGCCCAAAAGTGTTGATGAGTGATAGGGGTACGCACTTCCTCAATGAAACGATCAGCGTGATGAATGAAGAATTCCAGGTTTTCCATCAAAAAAGCACATCGTATCATCCTCAAGCTAATGGAACCATTGAGGCCTTTAACAAGATCCTGGAAAATGCGCTGACAAAGATTTGCAACACATAGTGAAATGACTGGGATGTGTGCGTACCTGCAGTGTTATGGGCGTACAAGACTACTTACAAGAAGCTAACAGGTCAGACACCTTTTTGACTAGTCTATGGCGTAGAAGCTGTGATGCCTATGGAGTATATTGTGCCTAGTCTATGAATAACAACTTTCACAAGGATGGCGGACTGTAGATCCTTGGAAGAGCGGCTCGCACAACTAATGGAACTTGAAGAAGACAAATTCTTGGCTGGATTCCATCGCAAGTCCAGAAGGAATGTGAAAAGGCTTGGCACGATCGACACATCAAGCTATGCACATTAAAGGTAAATGATTTGGTTTTATTATATGATAGTAAGTTCACTAAGTTTCCATGAAAGTTTCAGATGCACTGGTTGGGGCCATATGTCATCAAAGAGATCACAGATGGGGGTGTGGTTCAGCTCGCAAAGCTGAATGGAGAAACTTTTCCGAGAAGAGTGAATTGAAGCCAATTGAAGCCATATACAGGATATCCATCTCAATGACTATATGACGACATGAAAGTCTTAGTGCTCCAGGCAGCTGCAAGGGAGCGCAGGACTATAAACTAGACTTCCCGTTTTGAGGAACTACGTGGCAAGGGGGCTACACGTAAAAGGAAGTCGTCACAGTATTAGAAGTTGCATGAAGGGAGCTGTGCTATGAAAGGAGATACCATGCAGCACAGCCAGAAAGTGATCGTTAGATTCACTATTCATGATTTAACAGTTAGGAGACAGTTAAACGGAGGGGGCGACCGACATTTAAAGCCAAAATCTTTGAAGATCTGTAGCCAAAACAACATTAATGGACGAATTTTGGGGGGAACGGTCGGTTTTGAATTCAAAATTCCCTATAAATTACGCGTGCTGGTCCAGTAGAGAACACTTTTCACCCTCAGAGTTTTTGAGTTGTGTTGTCTGTTGCTTATGAATTGTGCATTCTTCGAGGATTTGGTCGCAAGCCCCGCATTTGATAATTTGCTAAGAGTTAACCCGGAAATTCATCTGTGATACCATGTTAAGACCAGGCCCCGCCGAGACTACAAGCACTAGAGGGATTTTCACCTTCGAAGGAGTTGTTGCAGAGGTAGTGAGCATGGAAGCCCCGACTCATGTGCCTACGGCACTGAGGTCACCTAGGCCAAACCCTACACTTGTGCGACAAACCCAGAAGATGAAGAAAGACAAGCAGAAGGGGTCGGTGCTAGTGTGCGAGTCACCTAGGAAACATTATGTTGCCTAGACGCAGAAGAAGGACAAGCAACCCGAGACAGTGGTGGATTTGGAAGCTGAACAGGGCACTGAGGATATAGACGTTGAGGGAGCGGAGCCCCTCACCAAGTTTCCTGAGTATATCCCTCCACGAAAAGGGAAGGCGAAGGTCCCCAAGGACCTAGACTCGGACAAGTTCCTTATTCATACACCCTTATTTCTGGAGCAGATGACTTTTGAAGGCCCGCGACTTGCTCGAGTTCCCCTGTTAAAAATGGAGGATTGGGACTTGGCGGACCATGAGGGGTTCCCTCACCTCGCGACAGATAATTACATGAGGCGAGTGTACTACCCACACTCAGGTGTCATTGAGTTGGAAACAGTTGAATGGATCCATGGAGTGGAGAAATCCAGATTGTTGAACCTGTTGTGGGTGCCCCACTATCATCGCACTAATATTAAAACCACTTGTGTGCGGAAGTTACTTACTCTCATGCATGATGGGTGCTTATGGCTTGGCATGCCTATACCCATCACGGACATGCTCATCCACAGGATCACGCACCTACCACATGTGGGTTTGAATCCTACCAAGGAGTTTGGCAGAAAGGCAGGCGAAAGAGACTTGGTGGAGAAGATGAAAAAAAGTTTGAGCTTGACAAGAATCTGCGTGATTATTCCATCACGTCCATCAACGATCCCACGATGAATATTTCCACCTAAATATTGGCTGGAAAGGTTATGAGGAAGCGTTGCGCGGACAAGGTTCCTGCGTCTGTGGTATTGTTAGCTGCACAATGCGCGGAGGGTGTGCAGTTTAACTGGTCATGATACTTATGCAGTGAATTCCTTGTGAATGGTCCCGAGGTCCAGGATGAGAGCAAACCCTTCCACTACGCGTGGTTGCTGCTCTCCATCGTGTTGGTCGCCTTGGAGCTACCGGAGGACAGTTAGTTTCCTCTTTTGAAGGAAGGATTGCCAGAGGCCACACAGTTCGCCTCCCTCTCAGCCACGAAGGACCCTGCGTGGGTCACAGAAATAAAGATTTTCTGGGTGTTGATGGAAGCAGCTTCTGCATGGCCATCAACCAACGCCCAAGGTTGTCCCCAACCTTGTATGAGCAGTTATCCGTGTATGCTGCATTTAAGGCAGATTTCCATCACATCTACATTCAAGCGCGAAAGGACCCACAACATAAGTGGTTCGACTTACCGTATCTAGTCACCGATGATGACATCCAAGAGGTCATCAAGTGCTGGCTAGCAGATTGGCACACCCCGTCTAACTTGGATGCAGGTACTAGTAAGGGCATGGGGAGCTCAGCTGAGAAGAAAAGGAAGGATGCAGCAAAACAGGCAGCACAAAAATTGGTCACGCAACAGAAGAAGGAAACGAACGAGAATGGTCACATGGAAAAGGAGCGCGCTGCAAAGGAGCAAGACAAGCAAGAACATCGAGACTTTGAGCAAAGTGGAAAATCCCCTTCACCTGAAACTAAGGAGGAAGAGAAATCTGAGTAGGGTGGAGGCAGAGATGAGGGGCATAACACCCCATTTCGCCTAAGGAAGCGCAAAGAGCAACAACAAGAGGGTTCCCACAAAAAGCAGAAATCGGCCAAAACGCAGATGGATCCCATAACCTTGACAGACAACGATCTCAATGAGATTGATGACAAAGTGCGGGATGCTACATCTGAACTGTTGCATAAATTCGAGCAACAGTACATGTAGTTGTTGGGGAGTGTCCAGAAGGATCTGCACGAGCTGTAGATCCAAACTAGCAAGATACAAGTGAGTGTAGGTCAAGCGAGCGCCGCACAAACGAGCCTAGCACCAGGGACAAGTCAGGCTGCTAAACTGGTAAGGACAATGGACCTTAGAAATGTTACTCTACCAGAGGGGTCCCTATGTGCCGAATCGGCTGATGACAAGATCATCATAAGTACACTTAAGAACATTGGCCTCAATATTGCAGCGCTCTCCAACGAATTTCTTCATGCGCTGCAAACAAGAGTGAAAACGGAATTGAGAGCTCGGGAGCAGCGTGTTCTTAGTTTAATCAACAAGTACGAGGTGAACAATGAACAAATGTTCATCGAAAACACACAGGCCCTGAAAGAAAGAGGTACTATCTAGGCACAGAACTTCAAGCTGGTGGTCGCGGTGGTAGAGGTGTACAGAACAGTATCGGAGTTGCACATACGTGAGGACACGCAACCAAAGGCTAAGATCCGAAAATTAGTTGCAGGCGTCTGCGAGGAAAATCTAGAAGTTGCGAGAGTTCAATTTGAACTCAACATGAAGATCACAGAGCTGCAGCTCAAATCATAGCCGTCGACTCTGCCCGAAGTCAAGGAGCAGCGCATTGCTGCTATCAGAGAAGGAATGACCATGTTTGATGTTGTAGTAGCAACTTGCTTGGCCTTATTCGAGTAAGTGATGGAATTGGTCACGACTCCGCAGGAGGACCTAACCTGCAGATGCTCAATACAGAGGTTTGCGAGCTCCAACACAAATATGATGAGGTCGGGGCGAAGACGTGTTCATTTTCTCCCGCGTAGCGCCTCGCCAAGTTGCAGGAGGGGAAATAGCTCCGCGCATAGGTTGAAGCAGCTTAGCAGAAGGAGTCTGTGTTGAAGGAAAGGTTGGGACCTTGGTTAGATGAGGCTTACCCGGTTACCACCAACATTCAGGAGAAGATGACGGGCTTGCATACGACTCAACAAACGATGAAGTTGGTCGCAGAAGGACCATCTACAGAGCAGCTCATCAAGAAAGTGAAGCAGACACCTACACAGAGTGTTGTCGAGGTCACAATTGTGCAGGTAGAGCTGGGGGATCTTCACAGCAAGATCACCGTGCCAGCCAAGTGACTCGAGGGCGAGTCACGAACTTTGTGTTGGGGGCCTGTTGGGATGAGGTCCCTTGGTCAGTTTTGGGGTTAAAGACCCAAGTTTTGATGTAAATTTTGGTAAAAAGATGTAAAGTCTCCACGAATTGTGGATGCAGAGCGTGTAGGTAGTTAGGAGTCAAAAAGGGTTTTTACCCTCGTTTATGTAAAGTTGAATCAGTTTGGAGATCTACCCATGGTCTGCGGACCATGGGATTGTATAAATAGGTTTGTCTTAGAGAATTTAAGGCAGATCTAGGTGGATGTCTATGGGTATGAATGAATGGAGTCTTAGAGAGATAACGCAGAGAAGTAAGTCTTAGAGGGAAAAAAGGCTCTGCAATTGAGTGCGTAGAGGCTTAGAGTAGTGTCCGCAGCTGAGTGCGAGGACCCCTGCAGCTGAGTGCATAGGGAAGATTTGAGACTGTAACCTTATATTGAAGATCAATAAACAAGACTGTGGGAGAAATTCATGTGTTTTATCTATTTATCTCTGTTGTTTATGTTTGTGGTATATGTCGTGATGAAATAATGTCTTTATGAAATAATGATGTATTGACAAGAAAATCTATTGGATAAGTCTTCTTAACTGAACGCAATACATGTTAAGTATTTATGCGAAGATCATAATACATTTTGTTACATTTATCAAGCACTTAAGTAGATCTGAGTAGATTATGATCTAAGGATAATTTATGGTGCATGTAAGTAGGTAGTTCATCTGTTTAGGGTCCGAAAAAGCCAATTGTAGACCTTCGCGAAGGTCTAGGGGGTTTTCGAAGGAAGTTACAATCCCAAGCCCTAAGAGCTTATAGATCTGTGCAGAGGCACATCTAGGGCATAAAAAGACATCAAACTGATCTCTGGATGCAGAAACTTGGTTCCAACATCCCCCCATATTGCTTCAGCTGAGACTTCAGTTCGTGCTACGCGAGTTGATGCTGAAAGGGCTAGTAGTGTAGGGTTTTGTTTGGCGCAACTAACTCTGAACTTGGGTCAGGACCCACTAGGCCAACACGACCTTATAATAGACTCAATGCTTAATGCTTATTACAAATTGTTAATCATGTTTAAATGACATGATTAGTTCAGCATATAACCAAAACTAATCTATCTAAAGCACGATTTAAATTCTTAAGGGCGCATTTGATCTAGCAAACCCTCTTTTTATTTTCTAAATTTACTTCTAACCCTATTCTAGTGCATAAAATGCAATTGACCAAGGGTCACTTTTTCTCTAATCTATCCTATCTACTAATTTCAACCAAGATTAAACAGTTTGGTTGAATTATTTTCTAGTCTAAAAACATAAATTTAAACATGTTTGATCATGATTATACTTTATGATTCAAACGGGAATTATTCCTAGTGGCATTTGAGCTTGCTCACTCATACACTTGTTTTTCTTTTCATGAGGTTCTTTTCATATTTTTTTCAACAATTTTCATATTTTCATTCTTTTATTTTTTTTTTTGTTTTCTATTTTTTATACCCTCTTTTATAAATATCTAACTTATCAAAACCATTTATGTTACAACAGTTGGGACATGCAAGTATCTTTGTCAGGGCTATTGACGCTCATTGGTAACGAATCAATGCATGTGATTTCATGGTGACTCCACCAAGATTATGGACACTTACTAGTAATGAAGCAACAACAAAAACTCATATTTCTTGCTTGAGCTTTTAATCCCCTAAAGTATCACTATATTTGTAGCATCAAGGCCCAAAGTGAAGAGGTAGGTCTTTGTTATAAGTTATAATCTTCTAGTCCTTCCTCCAACTTCAACCAAGATTGAGAAAGGGACATTCATGTAGTTCAAAATTCCATAGATCTTAGTATTTTTATCCTTGTAGTAGGGACAATATACTCAAAATCACACTAATCACGAGTGATTGAATTCCTGAGCACACTCAAAGATTCAAGGGTTCTACCAGTGCATCACCAATTCTTGTAGCAGCTACAAAACCCCCACCTTAATTTCTCCTGGTATCTTGTTACCTAGACAAAAATGAAGGTCCCTTTTAATCATCTTGATTGACATTCCCCAAGCAAAGATTAGCCCTTTGTGGCCCTTGAGACCCCTTCAGAGGATTTTAATCCTAACTAAGCGTGTTTTCTTAGCCCAACGATACAAGGGAGCACTAATGATTAGTTTAGTGATACAAAGGAGCACTAATGGTTAGTCCAATGATACAATCACCCCAACAACTCCCTAACCTAATGAAACGAAACTCACAGAAAATGTATTAACTCATGTTTTCTCTTGTAAAAATGCTTTTTTAAGCATTGTATTGCTTCAATAAGCCTCAACGCAACAATATACCGCTAGGAAGTAACTTAACTCAAGTTTCTTTCTTCAATATTTACCTTTTCAAGACAGTGTATCACTCCACTAAGCCTTAGTCCAGTGATACTTTTATAATGCTCCACTGAGCCTCCATCCAACGACACATCTTCATTTTTGGGCTTGAAACTCATTTTTTTCCAACCTTGCCTCACTGTATCATTCCATTGATCCTCTACTCAATGTTGTATCACCCCAACATTCTTAAATCTAGTGACAAACTCTTAGAATTCATCTTTAAGCTAACCCTCCATCTCTTCTAGCAGAATGTATCACTTCACTAAAACTTAGTTTGGCAATATGACACTGCACTGAACACATAGCTAGTGCTATAATGCTTCCTTGATGGTCAAGCCATCGATATGGATTTTTTTTTTCTCTCTCTCACTCATGACACTTAAATTGTAGCTTTTATGGTGTATCAATGACTCATGTATTAGTGGAACTGAAGTGAAAAAGGTATCTATTAAAGAAAATTAATGCATGTAGGCCCGAGAGAACTTTTTAAGAAGGCACCATAGAACCTTCTTTTAATCACATCAGTAAATTCTTGTCTTCTTGTAAGAATTAAGAGAATCTATGGGGTAAAATGGATTCTCTCTCCTTGTTAATGTTATGTGTAAGCCAACTCAGCTCAAGTATGTGCCAAATTATGCCCACTCAACTTCATATTTGTCTTGTTGGCTTATTTAATGAATAGTTATTTGCTTAGTCTCATTTTTTCTTACTTTAGAACACTCCCTCACCCCCTTTTCTTTCATCTAATGAATATTTTTCATGATCCCTTCCAAAAGTATGGTTGCCTTGGCTCTCTCTCCATCAAATATGGTTGGTGTATAAGACCCATTTGTTTATGGGACAAGGCCATTGTAGAGTCCATCTTGAGGCATTTTTGTATTCATCCCATTATCGTCCATGATATAAATTGAAATTCTTATACCTTACCATGATATTTATGTGAATAAGAATGACTATAAAAGTAGTGAGCTTTAGCTCACATTATAATTGTTTGGATAATAAATGATAATTATGGTTATTTTAAATATAGATTTTATATACAAAATATGTAAAAACTATGTGTGTTGTGCTGAAAACTTCCTCACATAATAATTGTTTGGTTAAAGGATGAATATATATATTTGTTCAATAATTTTAT